>CALNHX010000812.1:0-282370 GCA_940337035.1 Agriotes lineatus
AATCGTTCATCAACAGTCAAGTGTATATGACGTTCACGATCTTTTCTCAACAGAGCAGGCTATGATATGTTTTTATTAGGTTGGTCGCAGGTCTTTTTGATAAAAGTCAAACTTGACAAGACGTAAACTTCAAATTATTTCAAGTCAAATATTTTGCCGTTGTTGCAATTACGTTGTTTTGCAATATTATTCAAAATGCCAAAAATCATACACGCAACCATAAAAGCAGCTATAAAGAAGACTTATGATAGCTACGAGAAGGACACGAACTTGGAGAAAAAGCAAATTATAAACAGAATCACTGATATTTTTGGGGTAAATATTTAATATGTGATTTTGCATTTTTTGTTAATCACGACTTATTTAGGTTTCGGATTGGATGGTAAGAGCAATTTTGAAAGGAGGGCCTCACAATTTGAAAACTTCTATTTCTGGAAAACGATCAAAAACTGACAAATTCACAAATTATATTTTTAGAGAAGATTTGCAGCGACTGATTTGGCATTATACTTCGAAAAATGAACATTTTACTTTAGATACATTATTAGCAAAAGCGAAAGCAAATTTGGAATTTACAGGGGGAAGAACTACTTTATTCAAAATTATCAAATCAATGGGTTACAAACATAAAAAAGTCGATGGACGCAAAATTTTATGTGAATCGAAACATGTCGTTGCAGCCAAAATTAAATTTCTACAAAGATATTTGCAGTTTCAAAATTCTAGTGAAAACGTGGTCTTCGTGTACCTTGACGAAACGTGGATCTACCAGAATGGGTCTTCGATTCGTCAATGGTTACATGAAACAGATTTGAAAAGTAACCCAGCCAAAATTAAAAGTGAGAGGAAACGTTTTACGGTTTTGCACGCGGGAACAAAATTTGGTTTTTTGGAGGGATGTGACTTGCTACTTGACTCTGCTAACAATGATAGAGACTATAATAAAACAATGAATGGAGAAATTTTTCAAAAATGGGTGGTTAATCAGCTCATTCCTGCATTGGCCAAGCTGCAAGGTAAATGTGTGGTGGTGATGGACAATGCACCATATCATTCGGTGCAGTTGGACAAACCACCCACATTTTCTAGTAAGAAAGGGCAAATGCAGGAATGGCTGGTTAAACAAGGGGTGCAATTTGAATCGAAATTAACAAAAAAGGGGTTGTGGGAATTAGTGAAACCTTTATTAGCAGACAAACAAAAACGTTACCTGACCGACGAAACTTTGATAGAGCACGGTTATGAAGTTCTTAGGTTGCCCCCGTACCATTGTCAGTTTAACCCGATTGAAATGGCTTCGGGGCAATGTAAAGGCTTCTATAATAAGCACATAAATTCCCAGCCTTCATCTAAAGATAGGGTTTCGAATTTATGGCGTGAAGCTCTATCAAAATGTACCCCCGACATGTGGCAAAATTATTGTAATCATTGTGCAAAACTAATTTCGGAAGACTGGGCAAAACATATGGGAACGTGTTCGATTGAAAATGTTCCTCCTTTCATTATTTCTCTAGGAGAATCAGATTCGGAATCAGATAGTAATGATGAACCTGGAAGTACTACCTAGAGAATTGACACTTGAAACTGTGTTTTAAAGAAACAATAATTAGCAATATTAGCTTAATAAATTAGAGAGCGCGTAGCCGGCTGGTAGAGTGCTTGCGCCAGCAGTCGGCAGGTAGTGGGTTCGAGCCCCACACCCGTACATTGGAAACATCGAACGCTCTCCGGCCATCATACGAACATCTTTGGTGGTCGTGACCCCTGTGAGGGCATTCTTCCCTAATTCAAGGGGTTAGGCTAGCCACCTACCCCGGCCGCGGCTTAAGATAGATTATAAAACCGCATTCAATGTTTGGAAATAACAGGCTCTCAGCCTAAATTAAGAGGAAGAAGAAGAAGCTTAATAAATCAGATTTTACCGAAAATTAAATACAGAAACGTATAACTATAATAATTTTTCATTTTAAACGTTAGAACAAATTTGTACTGTGAAGCATATTCAAATTTTATATAAACAAATCGTTGTTACAACATGTCTTTACTAATAAATGTATTTTAAAACTTTAAAATAGATTAGAAAATACTAAATGAACAGCACAGTGTTTGTAAACCTCAGTAAACTTTTATAAAAAAAATTATTTTAGTATATTTCCAGAACTATTTTCAGAATTGGAAAAACAAGAAGTGATCCTAGTAAATTCTGAAAACGTAATAAAGAATTTGAAAAGAAACATCAACGATTTGCCGGGATTTGATTATATAGAAGAGCAATTAAATGGCAACAGTGAAGCTCTTTCAAAATCATAACCTGAAATTGAATATGACATAACCTATTTCTGTCATAGCTATTTATTACTAAACGGTACCAACAAAAATTGCACCCTAACATAGCCTGCTCTGTTGAGAAAAGATCGTGAACATCATATATGTGGCCTAGAAAAAATATTCAGTTGCACATTAGATTAAAGACTCAGAAGTGACAGTCCCTGTTTGGCACGTGTCTAAAAATCATCGTGCAGCCATGTTGCCAGCGAATAGATGTGTGTTTCTATGCATTGGTTTTAACGCAATTTGAGCGGTTTACGACCGTGTTTTATTACAAATTAGTAGAAAAATAAGATTCATTTGTACATGAGTGCATTAAAAGGTAGTCGGTGGTGTGCAATCATATGTAATTTTTTGAATATCCCGCTTGAACTACTCGCTTTCAATATGACTGCCGTAACTCAAATCGGCTTCATAACATGTAGATCTAGTAAGCATCTATATAGTACACAAAACTTATATATGAACTTTCAATGCCATACCTCTCTTCGTTTTTGAGATTTTTTGTTCACAGACACATAGACCAATGAACAAAAATATATTTTTTGGGTTCAGGATACTCTGAAACGTGAAGATCTGTTGAAAACTCAATTTTGAATTTTTGGGGTGAATCCAATACTTCCTTTATTGTAAAAGGAAGTAAAAAAAAAATATGTATAGTTGTGTTTTCCAGCTTGAAGTAGAGTGCAAATTGAAAGAAATTGTAGTTACCTCAGATGTTTAGATACACGCTAACATTTTTGTTATATATTTTGGCTAACCGAGAGTACCTGGGTACTGTTTTCGGGTACCCGGGTTTAATTTTAAACCCGGTACGACATCCCTACTATTTACGTGGAATCGCTAAATGCACAACCTATAGAAGACCAAGAAGAAATAACGATAAAAGAAGTTGTAACAGCTGTAAAAGGATTCAAAAACAATAAAGTTGCAAGTCACGATAACATTAAGGCTGAAATGTTAAAATCAATGGGTGAAGAAGATATAAGGTTACTCAATAAAGTTATTTGTCTGGCATGGAAACAGAAATGCATACCATCCCATTAAGAAGTGGCTGTAATTTTACCTTTGCATAAGAAAGGCGACAAATCCACATATGACGTATTTCGAAATTTTACGAAGAATTCGTTCTTAATAACAAGACGCATCGTTTGCTTTATAAACTAGACAAATTCATGCACTCGCCTGTACAAAAGCAGTCATTAAGTATTGTGTTTACTTTCAAAACCCGATATATCCAGGATTTGTGGGGTTTCTCAAACAAAATCGCAGCTGTGACTAGTGTTAGCAGGTTAGGTTTTGCGTCAATCTGTGTCAAAATTGACACAAAACCTAACCTACTAACCTCGAATTTGACATAAGCTTATAGTGTCACCAACACTTCAGTATTGCCAAACATAAAACGAATCGCCGTTGCTAGGAAGAAAAGTGTTGCTAATGATAAAAGTACCACATCTTATAGGGGCATTTCTCTCTTAAGCATGGCAAGTAAAGTCTATGAAAGAGTGTTAAGAAGAAAACTTAGATTGGCTGTTGAAAATCAATTAAATGAATCACAAAGTGGTTTTAGAACAAGTCGTGGAGTACAATATTGTATTTTGTTTTAAAGCAAATAATAGAAAATCCAGTAGGTAATATACGATACGGAAATGACAGTCGGTTTTATAGACATGCATGGAGCTTTCAATTCAGTGCACGGAAAACAGATCTAGAAAGTACTAAAAGAAAAGGCAGTAGACAATAAATTAGTATTAACAATTGAAAGTTTTTATGGGAGGGCTAGGAACTACTTAAAGGACTGGCAACCATTCATTGGAATAATTTGTAACAACAAAAGGTGATAGGGTGGAGTATTAAGTCCCCTGCTATTTATAGTGTTAATGGATAAAATACTGCAAGAATGCATGACTACCACACAGCAAATGAGTATAGGTTTTAGGTATTTGGAACCAGTTTTGGTATCGGAACTTATTTATGCGGATGACCTAGTTATTATGTCAAAAACAGAGAGATTTACAGGAAAAACTCATCGAATGGAAGGAGAAATTAGAAGAATATGGATTGGTGATTAATAGTGATAAAACGGTGGTGATGGCAATTGGCAGAAGAAAGAGGAATGTTACAATAGTTTTAGAAAATAAGCACGTACGTCAAGTTGAAAGCTACAAATATCTAGGGCAGATAATAAGCTATAACGGACATCTAGAAGTTGAACTTAACAACCGTATTAATTCAGCAACAAAACTATATTGTAACGATCCTGGGGCTTTGCCGTCGCCCCAGAAATATGACTCAGAGCCCCGTGCGACAGCATTGCAGAACGACCTTGGAGCCAGCTGCATGAGACGGTGTGAGTCAGTCTTCCCGAACATTCCAAAAACAACCTTGCGCGTGACACGTCAGAGTTGCCAAAAGGTCGAGCGAATTCGAGACGTTTTCCAGAAGGAACTATCTGGCAATATAAATACACGCCCGCAGGAGTTTTGATCAGTTCGAATTCGACAGCGAAGCGCGTAGAGCTCCCATATAAATAAACCGTAGTGAAATAAATAACAGATAAATAACCATATAAATCGTTAGTGTTTAAGTCGTAAATAGCCAAATAAATAATTGATGTTTAATCCAGCGCATGTAAATAAATAAATGTATCGTTGTTAGAAATAGTGCCTGTAGTTCGTTAGTTTAAGTAATTTGTGTTCTGCCTTGTTAATTCGTGTGTTTGTAAATAATAATAATTAATAGTTGTAAATAAATGTTTAATACAAGAAGCGTCGTATAATTTTTAAATAGCCCGAACTTAAAAACGTAACAATACTATTCCATAAGTAAGACCATAATCAACAAGAAACAAATTTCAAAGAAAACGAAGACTATTGTGTACAACAGAGTTTACGCTCCAACTTTATGCTACAGTAGTGAAAATCGCTCGGAAAATCGGATGTTGACAAATAGAGAGAAAAGCAGGTTACAAGCTGCGAAAATGAAATTTGTACATAGAATAACTGAAGGTACAAAAATTGATAGATTCAGAAGTACCGATATCAGCCACAGCTTGAATATTCAACCCCTCCAAAAAAATAATAGAAAATAATCAACTAAGATGGTTAGGACACCTATACAGAATGAACAACAGTAGATTGGTTAAGACGGTTAGGGATGTGCGGTACTATCCGATATTTTGAAGTACCGGTATTTTGTCTTCCGATACTCGATATTTTGTACCCATATTTCAGTAAACGATACAATAGGATACGATTTAATTTTAGTCAGTATCGTTAGGACCGATCCAAGGTTTTTGCCGTCTGCGTTCCAATAACTGATCTTTTGACCATTAATTTTTTTTAATTTTTAACAGAAAAATTAGTGAAACAATCTCAATGAGGTTGTCTGATATTTATATGTCATGTTCTATGGAAATACGGCAAGATGGTCAAACGTCCATAACTTTCAATAAGTAATTTTCAGCCTCTACAAACTCGAGAAAAAAATCTAAAAATTATTGTTGAGACGAAATTTTCCTGATTAACATGTGTATGTACTACACTCCGGGTTTCGGCTAGTACAACAAAATCGTAATTGATAAATTTTAAGGAGAATGATTAATTCTGGCGGAGTGAACTCTTATGTATTCCAACAAATTTTACGATAATGATTAAATATCCAATAAAAATTTCTTTATTCAGCTTAAATATTTATAACATGCGGCTTTATACAATTGTAATGTTTATATTCAAAATGTATGCTACGTTTAGGAAATTAAACTTTGTTAGAAAATATGAATGCGGTTCAGTTATTAGTTTCATGTTACTTTTTAAGTTTTTAAGCGTTTATAAAGGTTAGTATACTATTTAATAAATGTATTTGTAATACTGATTTTCTAATTATTTTTTGTTGATTTCTTGATTGTTACTGCCCCTACAGTTCTATTTCCTGTACTAGGACTCGAAGGTTTGTATAAATAAACCTAGAAAATACCCTGGATCTAATGTGTACCCCTACTTTTGTATACGATACTGCCCCGAACCGATACTTTTAAATCGATACGATACGATTGTACCGGGTCTTTTCGGTGTATTGAACATCCCTAAAGAGGGTATGGGAAGCAAAAAGCGAAGGAAAGAAACCAAGAGACCGTTCACCAACATCATGGAACAACTATGTTGTGGCTATTTTACATGAAAGAGGCACACAGTGGAACGAGGCAAGAAGATTAGCCTTGGACAGGAAAAATTGACTGAAATGTACAATAATACGTAAGTGCGATAGCTTCGTACGTGCGCGCATGTGTGTATAGTGCGTAAATGAATGTCGCGACACTGGAAACGGTAATGAGGTCAAATAGACTAAGAAGGAGCAGAAAATCGATACAAGTTTATAATTTTAAATATAATGCATTGTCAAAATTGTCGAAAACTCACTCGGAACAAAAGTGTTATTACATAAGTAAATCATCTTTACTTTGGTAAGTATACATTTTGTAGAAACCTAACTCATACAAAATGCAAGATAAACATATTGTTTTAAATAACAGTTTAATTATTGTACACATGCAACATTGCAAACGGTATATTACTATAAGATGTAAGAGTTTATTTAGCTTCCAGGAAAAAAACATTTCCAAAACAGAAAAATGTGTGATAGGTATCAAATAAATACATTTTCAGCAATAATTTATCAACAGCGTAAAAGGTTAGATATTTTTGAGTGACTGAAGTGTTTTATGACTGTTAACAATCGTTTCCCATGTTAAAGTGACAATTGTTTAAATTCATACCTGAATCTAATCTACAGAATCAGAAAAGACATCTTGTCGCTATTCCATCAATTGCTACACTTGAAGTTCTGTCGAGATTCTGAAAGAAGAAATTCATATTACTAATGCTTGCCGTTTGCTTACTTACTGAAATATTATTAGGCATTTACGAATATTGTACTGTTATACAGTGCATCTGACGGAATATGCAACACAAAGAACTTATGTTAATTACAAATTAAAATTAAATGGAACTATAAACAAAAACGAACCACAAATTATAATATTTATAGTCAAAATTGAGGTATCTACCTCGGTAAATAACTCGAGTAAAACGATGTAAATGAATGCATTTTATTCAATCAGAAAGACCGATCTGACAAAGCATCGCTGCACTAGCACAGACCACGTAAAGGCAACGTTAATCGCTTAATCCTAATCAGAATGTATTACTGACGTTTCCCTAGATTGCATATGCCGGCAGCCACACTATATTATGATACATACCATTTACGCCGTCTGTGAATCTGAAAATTTGCCGATTTTAGGTTATATTACAGATATACTGCAAGTAAGGTCTGAATGTCTTTATACAAACTTCTGTAACGATAAATCATTTCACCAACGACTGGCAAATTGTAAATACCTATATCCCGGTTTCATTTTCGCAAATATCTAGTATCAACATTCAACGACATTAACGCATTGATGAATGACAATAACATACAAAAAACAATAAAACAATTGCATCTAACTTGCGCATGCGTAGTAGATTTCGCGAAAGATGTGATCAGCGAACAGCGGTTCCAAAACGAACGTAGTCAAATAAATGAATTGTTATTATTATTATTATAATTGAAATAAAATTACATCTGTTGGAAAATGGAAGAGGAAGATACAACAATACATTTATATGACTACGTTACCTATAATTTCTAGCAAGTCATAACAGTACAATAACAAGAGTAAGTACAGTCGTGTGCAAATAAATCTGGGACAGTGTTTTTTTCACATGCAGATTCAGTTAAGAATTGAAGAATATCTCCATGGATTTCCTGCTATCAGAAAGAGTTACATTAAACTTTAACAGGTACTGAAACCCGTAACTCTCTCTGATAAGAGGAAATCCATGGAAATATTCTTCAAATTCTTAACTGAATCTGCATGTGAAAAAAACACTGTCACAGATTTATTTGCACACGACTGTACATAAAACACATAATCCATTTAAGCAAACTTAATCCTAGGTTGCAATAAATAATACAAAATATCACAGTCCATAAACACATAAAGTTTATGATGGTGCATCCAAGATTACAGAGTAGAAACAATTATGAATTAGTACTTGTTTTATTTTTGATTTAAATTTTCTGTCGTTAAGATTTTTAAATGAAGATGGAAGTTTATTAAAAGTCGAACATCTAACGAGTTACGAAAGGTTATTACTGCAATTTTTAACTAATTTTACTGCAAACCCGTAATTCAATAACAGCAGGATTTCCAAAACTACTAAGAGTTCATTGAAAACCAACCGAACACGCGGATAATAATGTCTGGTAGCGGAATAACGTAGTACGTGTAAACGCGCATGCAGGGCCGTTCCTAGCTTCTTAGCCGCCTGCGTGAAAAATAAAATAGCCGTCCCCCCCCCTCCAAGCAATTAAAAAATTTATTTACGTTAAAAAAAATTATTAATAACAATTTTATAAAGTAAAATAAAAAAAAATACTCCTATAAAATAAAATTGTACAAATACAAAAAAAAAACAAAACAAATACAAAGTTTAATATCTTAGAATTTAGCTTTTCTAGCTTTGACAGACGCAAAAGTGGTCACAAGGTTCTTGACATCAATTGCTTCTGCCAAGTCTCTCTCTATAGATATAATAGAAAGATCTGACAATCTTTCTTGCTTCATGGCCGAGCGTAAAAAGTTTTTAATTATTTTTAATTTTGAAAAAGACCTTTCTGCTGACGCAACTGAGACAGGTAAAGTCAATAGAAGTCTTAAGGCAATTGCTGTATTTGGGAAAGTCGCAAGTAAATTATTTGTAACAATGTAGTTGAGAATTTTAGATGGTGTTTCAACAGATTGGAAATGTAATTTTAAATTTTTTAATTCATCACTTAATTCTACGGCGTTTACATCAGCCTGTTTTCTGACAGTGTCTTCTAATTTTAAGGATAAATCTGTACAGTGTTTTTTCATTGAATTATCGTCCATAATAGGAAATTCATAAATCACTTTGAAATTGTCACTGTAACGTTGTAATTGTTCAAAACGTTCCTGTATAGATACTTTGGCGGTATCCAAAATAGTAAAATAAAAATTAATCTTACAATTCAACTTTGGGTCAAGTATAGGCTCATCAGGGGTTTCATAATCAAATTGTCTTTTTTTTCGACGTGGACGAATTATATTAGTTGGGGGAAATTCCGTTGCTATATCAAGTTCTTCTGTAGCAAGTATTTTCGCCTCTTCTATAAACGCTTCAAAACTGTGGTCATTTCTTTTCTGTTCCAAATAATATACTAAATTTTTTAACGCATTTGAACAATCTTTTAGATTTGTATTCACACCTTGAAGCATCTTACGGACGGAATTAATTTTAGACAGAACATCATGCCAAATAATTACAGAACAAACGAATTTAAAACTATTAATTTTTAAGGCCAATGCTTGGGCTTGTTGTTTGGTGTTAATGTCGCGTGATTTGTCATTTACAAGTTCTTCTATAGAGCGTCTCAGGGTGACAAGACAGCATGGAGAGGATAGGGAATGCTTTCCTTATGGGAATTTCGCTCAGACGTTGCCAGTTCTATGCAACAGGCGATGGTATAAGTTGACTGAAATAAACGAAAACCACAAATTCCACTGACAAAACGTTCCAGGTAATTAGTGATTATAGTTAAGCTGTCTCTATTACAATAGCCGGATTTCTTTGTCTGTGATCGGTGAGTTTTTTCTGCAGAACACTTTTGTGGAGACATATGGCATCGCTGTTTGTTGCTGTTTGCCATAAGGCCCTGTACTGTCTAGTCACCCTGAGACGCAGTATAGACTACCATAAATTTTCCCTAATTGATATCGCAGAGGTGTAATAGCTTTAATTCTACTTTCCCACCTAGTTGAGCTAACAGCTTTTAATGTGAAATTTTTGGTACATTAGTTTTAAGTACATTCCATCTATATGGCGAAGAAAAAAAATATGTATATAATTCTTATATAAGATTAAAGAACTCCGATGTTTGCAAGGTAACATTGGCGGAATCATTAACCACTAGATTTAGGGTATGAGCAGCACAAGGTACAAACATTGCTCGAAGATTGATATTTAAAATTCGGCGTTGCAATCCTACATGTTTTCCGCGCATATTTGCACCATTATCATAACCCTGTCCACGCATATTGTAGATATCCATATTAAAATCTTTCAAAAGTTTTATTACAAAATCGTATAAACCCTCACCAGTCACATCAATAATAGGAAAAAATCCGAGAAAATGTTCACAAATTTTTATTTGTTTATTATCATCTATTATAACAAATCGAACAACCAATGAAATTT
Source organism: Agriotes lineatus (assembly GCA_940337035.1). NCBI lineage: Eukaryota > Metazoa > Arthropoda > Insecta > Coleoptera > Elateridae > Agriotes > Agriotes lineatus. The sequence goes on from CALNHX010000812.1 coordinate 10,650, forward strand.
GTTCGGTATGACTTGAGCCTGGGGTTGAATCTAGAATAATTGAATAATATTTTGCTTTTGACAATAACTCCCTAATTTGTTCTCTGATTATATTTGCTGTAAGTGAGATCAATTCATTTTGTAATCTATTTCCTAAATAATGAGGCATACGTGAAATTTTACTGATTTGAATATTTTTTAGATGTTCCGATAGAACTGCATCAAATTTTGCAAATGTTTCAACCGTCTTCAAAAAGTTTCCATTGTTTGATTCGAATAATTTATTGGATGACCCACGAAATGCTAAACACTGTCCTGCCAATAATAATATAATTGCAACAATACGTTCTAAAACATTACACCAATATTGTTGTTTCAAATTAAAAATACGTTGTTCTTGGTGATCGATTGTTGTGTAAGTACGCAATCTTTTTTCTAATTCAGTCCATAATTTATAATTTTGAATATGATCAGTTGATCGTTCGTGTCTGGATAAATTATTAGAAAGATGTTTCCAATCTGAAAAACCAGCATATGTTAACTGAATATTTTTGGTCCCAAAAATTTTGCAACAAAAGCAAAACACGCAATTTAACTTAATGGAATAAATTAGCCACATACGAGGTATTTTTTCACCATTTGCTAATATTCATGTATAATAATGAACCGAAAAGAGCCCTTGTTCTGTTAAAGGAAATGAAAAATGTTTTACTTGTGTAGGTCCCATTTTTACTAATACTTCAATTGTTGAATTATCAAGTGATTTAGGCCATGAAGCTGGATCTTCTAAACTCCCACTTTCAATGTCCTCTGGTTCTTCTGGAGTACAAGACTCTGCCGAAGTCGATGGAATCTGTGGCTCTATGGGGACGACTTGCTGACTGTCAGGCGTTGAAACAAAAGGATCTCCAGCCGTGCTTCCACTTTCTTCCTCTGCTCCAGGAGTTTTCAAAAATTGTTCTATAGAGCCCCGCAACTTCTCTTTTTCAGTTTCTTTAGACAGTTGTCTTTTTCTGTAAGCGGCTCCAGAGAGTCTTTTAGTTCGTCGTCGTTCCGAGCTTGACATCTGAATAAATTTAAAAAAGTTTTGTTTTAATTTACTTCTAGATTACAGTCTTAATAGACTATCAAAGCAGCTATTACGTGAAAATCATATCAATTAAAAAAACGTATATCAATAGCTTACCTTTAATAACCAGGCTCTACAACACACGTTTTATTATGATGAAGTATGATAGAAGTAACTGAGTAATATAGATCTTTAATCAGTACCACAATATTTTATTTCCATATAAGGGCACAAAAATAACAATGGGTCTCAGTATTTTACACCTACATATTGCTTCCACCATTCACAAATGAAGGCATTTTTTCGTCGGGTGATATTTATACCCTCGGTAAAATACGTCACCCGGGGATTTACTTGAATTAGTACGAACTAATTCGGGACTTCACAAGAAAGATTTGATATGATTTTACAGATTCCTATCTTAGTTTTTTGTCGTATTTTGGACATTGGTTGATAGAGGGTGCTAATTATTTGAAAGAGAAAAATGAAAACACAAATTATTGGTAATAGTTTCAAATTTATTATTGATTTTGTGTTAAAATATCTGTAATAAACGCAAAAAAAAAACAAAAATTGGGATTTCGACTAACAATAAAGTGGTGTTTGTTTTTTGTTCGTGGTTTGCATTTTTCAGAGATGTTTTATTCTCAAATTACTTATTTTTTTAATTTAAATTTGTATAAAATCGGTTTCGAGCGGCCGCCCCTTGCAATCGGCCGCCTGCGTGATGGACCCCACCGGTAGGAACGGACCTGCGCGCATGCATTCAGTCAGTCTGGCAACCCCGCATATTCTGACCCGAGTGGTGCCGATCGGTTTGTTTACATCTTGGTGACCTAAACTGCACGTTTTACCTAAATACCTATATCCCGGTTTATAGTCCATTTTCTAAACGCTAAAACTTCGCCAAAATTCTAACTTCGTTGACTCAAAACCGATTTTGAAGATTTTTTTTTATTATTTCGGAAAAAGTTTATAGAAAAATTCCCCATGGTTGAGAAAGTGTGCTTTTTATTTTTCAATTGTTATTAACAAACAAGTGTTTTTTAAAATACTCTTAATTAAAAAATTTGTAACTATTTTATTTATTTAAACAATTGCCTGAAATTTGATAACATAAGGTTTTTGGGGTGGCAGATTACGAATCTGGCTTCAAAATGGGTCTAAAAGCAAAATGGCGTCGAAGGTCTAATTTTTTATTTTATTTTATTTTTTTTATTTTTGTTAGATGTCTGAACGTTTTTGGGGCGCGTATTACGAATTTGACCTTAAAACTCAACTAAAATAAAAGAGGCGGACTAAAATGGCGGAAAGGGGTTAATTTCTTTTTTAATTTCTGATACCTATACCTAGAGGTCTTTTGGGTCGCTCATCCCAAGTGGTGTCTGAAAAATGGTGGAAACAAATGATAGAAGAGTTAAATGAGTATTAAAGATATTATATTTTAATTGATTTATTAAAATTAACCCAAGATACATTTAAAAACAAGAAAAAAATATTTAGCTTTAGTTTCTTTTTCCTCTACTTCTTCCATTGGCACTGCCGGTTGTGAATTAAGGCAACTATTTCCGCCACATTCACAGCAAGCCGCCGAGCCTAAAGGCCACTTTTCCTACACCCACAAGCTGGCCCGCAACTAGTTTTGTAGTTGCAAAAAATAAAGATGTTTTGTGGAGCTGGTTCTTATGTCATTAGGATTGGAAAACACTTTCCTGTATCATATTTCGAACTCCAATCTTCCCTTGAAATATCTTGGTATTCCAGCCACAACTGTGTTTGCAAATACACGCCTTTTAAATGTTGTTCTGCTGAATCCATCGTAGGGCATAATAATGCTAAATTAACGCTACTTTTCTTAGTAGACGCCTTAATAAAAGAACAAACCTAAAGTTCAAAATGTTTTTATTTAAAAAATATATGTATTGTATTGTCTAAGGTACTATATTTATACGAGCAAGCTTATCCGCCATTTTGAGTTACTGAAAGTGGCGGCAAATTTAAATTCTAGTTACTTTCCAAATGCATACGGTAAGTCGGAAAAAACAACGATCATGTAATTTAATTTTACCCGTCTTAAAAAAGATTGGTTTTTAAACAAATAAAAAGAAAGCAGATAAAATCGAAACGAAAACACTGTTAACTAACACGCACGTGGTTCAAACTAGAGAACTTTTATAGTACCTTAGTTCAAACAACAGTGACGAGTGACAGAACTGACAGATACAGTTGACAGCACAGAACAACACCTACACACGTATATAGATTTAAATAACCACACTTGGATGAAGACTGTAATTATAATTAGCATCGTAATGGAATGCACCAATATTTAACTCAGCATGCAGTGTTCGTCTGAATCGAACAGTACATACTCCAACGGTTTCTAGTCTTGCTTGGTTGACAGACGACAGAACGCACGGTTACCGGTCAGCGCAGCCAACGGCTTGGCACTAAAACCCTTGTGACACAAAATCTAGTGGGATAAGCTTGCCTGGTTAATAAAGCACTCTAGTATTGTCTGTTACCTCATTTAATTTGCGGTATATGAATAATAAAAAACTTTCAATCAATTAAACATTCCTGTAAGAGTTTAAGCAGTTACCTTTCTTTGCACCATACATTGCAAGCATACATTTTATACCAACATTTTTTTATCTAAATTTTTGCAGTCTCTTGCAAATCACTGCTATTTTCAAATATTTTGGATAATTTATTCTTTCCTGAACATGGCCATTGCTTCATTTACTAGGACTTATCCATGTGGTTCTTTATTAAGGTGCCGGTCTTATTCGTCTTCCTCATCCTTATATGTCTTCAATATATTAAACTAGATTCAAAAGCGATGATCTGCACCTTGACACCAAAACTCGAATGCCAAGATGCTACATTTTTCCCATCTTACTCTATTGGTTCGAGTCCTGGACATTTAACGAAACAATCACAAAAAAAATCGAAGCCTTTGAAATGTGGCTATACCGGAGAATATTGCGGATATTATAGAAAGACCGTGTAATAATAATAAATATTAAAGTTCTGGAGAGAATGAGAAAAAAAGTAAAGAGATCATGGACAACATCAAAATACGCAAACTCCAATACCTCGGACATATAATGAGGAATGAGAATAAGTACACCCTACTACAATCTATTATACAAAGTAAGATATATGGCAAACGTGGACCAGAACGCAGAAGAGTATTTTGGTTGGAAAACCTAAGGGCGTGGTATGAATTGCAATCAATAAAGTGAAGATAGCCGTGTTTATCGCAAACATACGTAATCGAATAAGCATCTGAACAACAAGAAGAAGAAGATTATTTCTTCTGTTAAAACATGCTGAAGTTGTGTTACATACAGTTAAAGCATGTACAGAAAGAACATGCTCACTACAATTGGGATGCGCAACTTGCAGGCTTTTAGAAGAAGATATTTTTTTTATTTTCTTTATTTTTGGCAGGTTTAAAAAATATATATCTTTATCAGGAAAAACTAAACCTGTAGTAAAGTAATAAGTCTATATTCTCTGATACTACGACTATGTTTTTACTTGATGCATTGAGAGCTGTTGTAACTATTAACCGATCAGCATCACTTTCAGCTTGAGAGCAGAGATAGGTATTATTTGCAGCTAAAGTTTCTTTTGAAAAATTAATAAAACGACATGAAATACATTTGCCAGAATTTTTTCTTGATACAACTTTAAAAACCTGTCTCTTTTAAATCGAATATCTGGTGCAGTTTTCGTTTTTAGACGTCGGTCTCTTTCAGCACATTTTATTCTATGTTTCTGATAATCGACAAAAACACTTGCTTTTTTCCATAATTACGTACAATAAAATTAATATAACTAAAATTGCACCATACTGTTGAACAAGTTGCCATTTGTTTTTATGTAATAACATTCCTCCGTCTGTCACAAACAAAAAAATCTATTAATTCAGTAATATATTTTGGAAATTCTACAAAGAGGTTGTAGAAAACACATTGTTAGGCGTTGGAATTTATACGTATGTATTCGTATGTTATATTTAAATCTATTTAAATTTGAGTTAATTTAACAATTTAGAATTTTATTTGTATATAATGTTTATTAAATAATAATAATAATAATCGTACAGAATAAAAATTAACCTTTTAATGCTATATTTATAATTGCTGAGTAATTCAGAAATAAAGCTATTTTGCCGCTTTAAAGACGTTATTTTTAATTTTCGATAATTTTTAACATAAAATTTGAGATCAGCGACCCAAAAAACCCTATATAGATAAGAAATAAGGTTCGAATAAAAAAAATACGCTTTTTCGCCATCTTGGATCCGCCATTTTGTGTTTTAGTTGAGTTTTAATGTCAAATTCGTAATCAGCGACCCCAAAAACCCCTAGACATCTAATAAAAATTAAAAAAAGAAAATAAAAAATTAGACCCTTGACGCTATTTTGTAGACGAAATTTTTGTTTTTAGACCAATTTTGAGGCCAGATTCGTAATCTGTGAACCCCAAAACCTTATGTTATCAAATGTCAGGCAGTGGTTTAAATAAATAAAGAAGTTATAATTTTTTTTATTAAGAATATATTAAAAAACACTTATTTGTTAATAACAATTGAAAAAATAAAAAGCACACCTTCTCACCTATGGGGAACTTTTCTATAAACTTTTTCCGAAATAATAAAAAAAAATCAACATCGGTTTTGAGTCAACGAAGTTAGAACTTTTTTCCTTTAGTAATTGGACTAGTAATGGGCTTATTCAAATAAAAAATAACCGGTTATCCGGTTATTGAAATAACCTGTGTAACTCGGTTTTCGTTCCAAGTATTCGGATGAACAATAACCTCATCCTGATACTTACTACGTGCCGCGTCTGAGCGACCTGCGAGTGATCGAAATTCTGTAAATAATACGACATTCATAACTTATATAACCTTTTCTACGTATGTACTTGATTGACCCAAGTGAGGCCGCGGCTGCTTGTTGATGTTATTAAGACATTTGATACTCCCAGTCGACGAGTTAAATTTATGGGGCCGTTCCTATTAAAGATAACGTTCTGCTGACTATGAGATTTGCTGAAGGTTGGTATTAATTTATAACGGCCTAAATTTTTGCTTCGAAACGCGTTTGATTATGCCTAATAAGGGATAAACAGAAAGCGAAATAAGATTTTTAAGTGTGCGTTCATAGAACCGCGGAAGGCTGAACGTAGATAAATGATGGATTCTAAAATATACCAGTATGATGTGCAAGCGAAAAGGGAAGGGTGACTATTAGAGAATTTTAGGAACTAAAAATAGATTCAATAGATACTTTGTATTTGCATATTTATAATTTCTTTATGATTAGTATTGATATAGCTATTCTCAATGGTTTAAACTCCTTAGAAATCAAATAGAAATCATTTATACAATTATTATAATTAACGATTAACTGAGTTTCTCTGCTATCTGCAAGTTACGATGCCGATGCAGATGACGGTGAACCGCCAACCTGTAAACCGGCTGACTTAATCGAAACGAATCGAGAGCCAAAATTGATTCGAATGATTATTCAAATAATCAATCGGTTATTAATATGATTCGAATGCAAATAAATCGGTTATGAAAATTGTCCGGTTATGCCCATCACTAAAATGGACTATTAATTTTCGCAAATATCTAATTTCAACATTCAGGAACATTAACGAATTAGTAAGTAACGAGACCAACATAATTTATGTTTATTATCTATGATAATTTATGGACATCAAACTTGGGCATGCGCAGTAGATTAGGCGACAGGATGCGATCAGCGGCTCCAAACCAATTCACCAACAAATCTGTGTCAGTAGCATCACTGGCGTTTTCGTTGCGACTTCTAGTATTATTGGGCATTCAAACTAAAATCCGATCAAAGGTTGCAACCAACCTAAACAAGCTAGCACCACAAACAGCATCTTTGAACCACTCATAATAGTTATTTATGTACTACCAAGCGCGTTATAAAGATGTTTATGCCCTTTCGAGGGCGACAAGTTTACAAGCCTGAGTGCCTCTGGCTAGAAGGTTTATAAGTCCCACGAGGGCTATGAACATCAAGTAATGCCTGTGGTGCATAAGTTTTCTTTTCCACTTTAAACACGCAAATAACTTGAAAAGTTGCCAGAGCAGAGGAGATTGCTTTATAGACCTCGTATCATAGATATAAATAACAAAAAATAGATCAATGGAAAATGTAGCTATTTAAGTAACAAGGAATGTAAGGACCTATTAACATTTGAGGTAGGCAAGTACAAGCCAAGGTAAAGCCAAGGCTTGTCTGTCGAAAATGTTAATAGGCAATACATTCCGAGTTATCTTATTATATTTTTCCAGCTGCTTATCGAAATTTTCCTAGATTTTTGAAAAAATCGGTTGGTTTGTCACCTGCCACCAGGATTAATTTTCGTTGTGTTACGTGTGGGTGTCACATGTCACATAGACACTTGCAATTATAAATTAAACGTCTAAGTTTGCATCTTGCGTTGCTAACTTTATTATCCCAGGAATTTAATAATAATATTAAGTTCCGTTGTCAAGAGAAAGCAGTAAACAAATATGACCACCGACTTACACGTTTTGTTACTAAGGCTGTATCACTGACTTACATGATCAGCAGCGGGAAAATAGTATATTACACAACAAGTTTAGAAAAGTAAAGTTTTACTAAACGATTAAAACGAATATAGCCTGATTGGCGAGCGAGCGAGTAACTTAAAAAGCCGAATAAGTTTAGTAAAATTACTTTTCTTACGAAGTGTGTATACTGTTTTTTCGCATTTTGTATCAGTATTTATAAGCAAACATTTATATAAAAGCATTATACCACATGTCCATTAAAAACGGCGACTGTAGAAATTCAAACGTATAAATAATATGTTGGTGGCGCTGTAAGTCTATGTCAAATTCGAAGTTAGTAGGTTAGATTTTGCTTCAGTTTTGACACAGACTAACGCAAAACCTAACCTGCTAACCTCGAATTTGACGTAGACTTACAGTGCCACCAACATATTATTCATATTTGGCAATGACATTACCATATAGTAAAGTGACATTTCTATGCACCAAACTGCCACTTTATTAAGCGATTTTCGATTTAGTAAAATTGCACATTATTATAGAAAATGCGAAAAATAGTATATTATGATACTAGTGTATAAGTACGCCTTTAAAGCATGTGCGACGAGTCGCCCTTCGACCTTACTCATTTGTTCTTGCATGTTGTTGGATTTTGGGCGTGTTTTTGTTTGACAGTGGACAGATCACCTCGAATATTAATACAAAACAGAAAATATATTACAGTAAAATCTCCCTTACCGGACACCTCTAATAAGCGGACACCTCTCTTACACGGACATTTTGTTGGGAACCAACTTGCTTGCATTAACTTTATTAATAAAATTTTTTCTATTAAACGGACACTCTCTTAAACGGACACGGACACCATTTTTCGACAAATTTTAGACTGTAAATCTCTCTTGTACGGACACTTCAAAATGCAGGCCCAGCTAATGTCGTGAGGCGTCAAAACAATCCATAAATCCAACATTTAATGATCATGTTAAATTATAGAATTCTTTTGCAATACGGGCGGTATTAAGTCAACTCAAATCAGCGTTATGACCGCAGGAAATTCGACACTTTCATTGCCCTATGCACGTTATTATTACAAAACAATCCATGTGCCTTGATTTTAGAGGCCTGCAAAACAAAACTACTTTGCTTTTTGCGTGGGCAGCCCATTATGATGAAAATAAAAATAGGAAGATTTGTTCCTGCTTGCTTTTACGGAATGAAAGAATAAGACAAGTAGACTCAGGGCCCTCCGCGACCGCGGAGTCTGCGGGTATCAAGTTACTCCACTGTAATCAATTCGAACCAGTGGACTATTTATCCTTATCGGTAATGGCTATACTGTATAGGAATATTCCAGAAATCGAAGACGTCGACCCTGGCGAATTTGTAAACATTTACAAAAAAATAACCCTGGAAGATGATGTAACCGAAATTCCAGGTAAATCAGCTGCCATTGATGTGCAGTTGACAGAATTACAAAACGATGACGATTTAGACATTTATGAGAATGTAATCAAGACATACAGGGAAGCATTAACAGTGAAAAATGTTAAATGTTTTGATAAAGAAAGTACGTATTCAAATTGTCACAATATTTAGAAATACATGCGGAAAATATAATAAGCAGTCAGAAAAAACCTTTACGTCAAACGAGTATTTTTGATTTTGTAACAACTATTACATAACTTTGTTTCAATTATTTTATTATTCCTATCTGTATTGTTAGAGCGTATATCTTTGCATAATACAACTTTTTAAACAGAAAAATGGATTTTTCCCTTAAGCGGACACCTCTAATAACCGGACAAAAACTTTGGCACCGTGCGTGTCCGCTTATTGGAGATTTCACTGTATTTCAATTTAAAAAATACATTATTTTCTTTGTAAACCTGGTGCTAATAGTCAGCCAAAAAGTGGTCGTGTATGTAACAAAAGTTGGCCCCAAAATGCCGCCGAGGCGTTAGACGTAAGAATTCTAACAGCAAACCAATAATTCGAACGTCAAAAGGGCTTTTGTGCTTCTAGATCCTTCTCCATCCAATGAAGCTAACCAAACCAATTGGCTTTGGAAGCACTACCCCAAGGGGCTCACAACTTAATTGCACGAACACTGCAGTGGAAAGGAACGACAAAATCAGCCCCATGCCATTCAACTCAAGTTACCAAAACCATCCCAAAATTTGGCAAGAGGACCCACAAAAAATTGCTGAAATATGGAGTGTTCTCATTTGATAACATCACTGTAGCTTCAGACTGGAAATGTATTATTAACAAGAGAATAGGGTTCCTACCCAGTCAGGCAAAATGTACAGGATATTTGGGGGAAATAAATGCAAATAGTAGGATCTACTTAATTATTTGAGATATTGCCTGGGAAACCACCAAATAAAATTATAGACGCAGGACAACAAAACAACCTATTCATTCTTAAAATGCAAAATAGAACACACTGAATAGTTGTTTCATAGCATGTATTGCATACAGATAGTCTCTGGCGACAATTTCCTCATAGAAATGTCCTTTGAACGTTATACATTTCAAATGGTACCAGCGGGTGCACTCATCACAACCAATATTTTTGAGATTATTGTCTTCTGTATCTCTGTATCACTAATTAATTCGATGTCTCATGAACTACACTTGATAAACCCTCTTCTTTTTTCAGTTTTATTTCTCTCTAAACCATTATTTTGTTCTGGTAAGGTTTGAGGTTCTGCTTACGTGCCTAAGTGTGATTTACAACTGTGATATTTAAGTTCAATTTCGGACCATATCGCTTGGTTATAAATCACAAGGAAAGAGTACATCGGTAAGAGAAACACTGCAGATGCCAAATGAAATAAGAGAAATTACTCGATCAACGAAATTGTGAGTAAAATATCTTGAAAGAAGTAACTTTTAAAGGTTATGGGATACTAACAATAAGGCGAAATATTGCATGCAACAGACAGTGATAAGCATAGATAAACAAAATCCAAAGACCCATTTCGCCAACGATCGGATAGGCAACACATTATACACAGGAGAGCGTAAACGGTTGCATATATAGGGAACAATTAAGTACAGTAATAAAGTAATTTAGATACAAGATAGTCGAACTGATAATAGGCCAACCTCCGAGAAGTTGATTCGGGTTGCCCTGTTTCCGCAGGTTAAAACACACAATAGATATAACGGAGTTAAAGTACACATAACAACTTGCCAGGTGCTTCCTCACTTAGAAGAAGATGGATTCAGACGAGTACCTAACAGACGAGGGGAAGGGGAAAAAGGAGGATATTGAGGAGCTATTTAAGAGATCCAAAAGAACACATCGAACCCCAATTAAAGGGGATGATACAAAGGACAGCGTGACAGCACAGATGAAGGAAATGATGAGCTTAATGAAGGCGTTGGCGGGGGATGTAAAAGAAATTAAAAGTAAGCAACACACCAATAATGAAGAGACTAAAAAGTTACAGGAAGAGATAAGAAAGCTAAGGGAGGAGCAAAGTGAATTTAAGAACGAGATCCAAGAACTAAAGCTTATCAACGAAAGGGCCATGAAGGAAATAGACAGCTTGAAACGAGAAGTGAAGATATCAAACGAGAAAATAGAAAAGTTAGAAGGTGAAAAGAGAAGGAGAAATATAGTGATACAAGGGATAAAAATGGGAGCAAGTAACCCAATGGTACTAAAAGATGAAATGAAAGGGTTTCTAGAAAGGGAACTGGGTGTAACCCTAAAAGTAGAATCAGCAAGGAAATTAGGAGAAAGTACATGCCTGGTTGAACTAAACAGCAAAGGGGATAAGAACACAATAATGAAGAACAAAAGCAAACTGCGAAACTGTCAAGAGCAAGTCTACATAAACGACGACATGACGAAAGAGGAAAGAAAGGTCCAAGCAATAATCCGGAAACTAGCCAAGGAGGAATCAGCTAAAGGTGTAACAGTCAAAATTGGATACCAGAAGCTGATAAGCGGGGAGAAAACCTGGATATGGAACAAAGAAACCCAAAAATTAGAGACGCTCAATAAGGAGCGAAACAGATCAACGGTAGAGCCACAAAAAAACTAGCAATAGGAAAGTACAAAGAATGGAAAGCTAGAGAGACGACTAATGCAATGGAAACGGAAAAGGAAAAAGCAAGAGATGATAAAAATGTAACTGTAAAAAGATCAAGGAAGAAATTAGTAGATGAAGTGGGAAACGAAAATACAAAATACGATGGAAAAACAATACTTAAAATGGCAACATGGAACATTAGAAGCTTAACGGGTAAAGAAAATGAACTACTACAAGAATTTGAGAATAATGACCTTGACATACTAGCGATCACAGAAACTAAAAGGAAAGGCAGTCAGAACGTTGAACTAGGTGGCGGACACCAAATGATACTGAGTGGAGTCAAAGAGGAAAAGAGAGCCATAGGAGGAGTGGGATGCATAATTAAAACAAATGGAGTAAATACATAATTGGGTGGGAGTGCATTTCGCATAGAATTCTGAAACTAGAACTTAAAATAGAAAATTTGAAAGCAAATAATATCCTGATTTTGTACGGACCGAACGATAATGAACCAGAGGCCAAGAAAGATGAATTTTGGGAAGAAGTTACAGATAAACATAAGGACGCCCACAAGTATACAAGAGAAGTCAAAAGCAGAGGAGAAAGATCAATCATAGACTACCTACTAATCCAGAGAGCAAGCAGGGGTAAAGTAAAGAACGTAATAGTAAGAAGAGGAGCAGAAATTGGCAGTGATCACTATCTACTAGTATGTAAAATATGCATAAGACCACACATCCAGAAAGTAATAAAGCAAGCAAAATAGATACATCAAACACCACACAAGAAGCAATAAAATCATACAAGTTAACAGATGGGAAAATAGCACAAAAATACAGAGAAAAACTTGAAACAAGGTTATTAAATACACAGAACTACATCCAAGGAAAAGATATAGAACTCAAGTGGAGCTGGTATAAGAAAGCACTGGTAGACACAGCTAGAGAGGTATGTGGTACAATACGAACAAATAGAAATAGACATACAAAGCAGTCGGCATGGTGGTCCGATGAAATCAAACGTGAGGTAAAACTCAAAAAGGACAAATGGAAGCAATACTTAAAAGAAGGAACACAAGAAAGTTATGAGAAATATAAGAAACAAAGAGCGGACGTCAAAAAGGCTGTAAGACTAGCAAAGATAAAATCGTGGGAGGATTTCGGCGCTAAAATGGAAAAAGACCACCACACAAACCAAAAGCTCTTTTATAAGACTCTTAAGAATGCAAGAACGGCAAATCGACAACCTGGGACTAAACAAGTCAAAGATAATAATGGGAAGGTTCTTACTGAAGGTAATCAAATAATGGACAGATGGAGGCAGTATTTCGAAGAACTCCTAAGCACGGAGGAAGTAGAAGAAGACGAGGAAGGGAAAACAGATGAAGACAAAGAAGAAGACCAAGTGGCAGAAGAACTACAAGTAGAAGAGGTGTCAGAAGCGATAAAAGTACTTAAAAAAGGGAAAGCAGCAGGTCATGATCGAATAACCGGCGAAATGTTGAAGAATATGGGACCTATAGGATTAGAGACATTAACATCAATATTCAACCAAGCTTGGAAGGAAGGAAAAGTGCCTCTAGATTGGAAAATTGGCATCATAGTCCCAATTTTCAAAAAGGGTGATAAGCGGGAGTGTAAAAACTACAGAGGGATCACCCTACTGAGCGTACCATCAAAGATATATGAACGTATTTTGGAAAAGAAATTAATGAGGCAAATCGACGGATCGCTAGAACAGTCGCAAAGCGGATTCCGAAAGGGGCGTAGTATAAACGACCATATTTTCACAATCAAACAAATCGCAGAAAAGTCCTTAGAAAGAAGTATTGAAACGTACCAAGCGTTTATAGACTTAGAGAAAGCCTTCGATAGAATCTCGAGAACCAAAGTCCGAACAATCTTAAAAAAAAAGAAAAGTGGAGCATAACCTAGTATCAGCTATAATGAGCCTGCACGAAGAGAACAAAAACTATATAAGAACGGACAATAGGCAATCAGAAGAATTTAAAGTAAATAGCGGACTAAGGCAGGGGGGAGTACTAAGTCCTATACTTTTCAACATAGTTCTAGACGACATAATGAAGGAAACACGGGGAAAAACGGCAAAGATGTACATTGGGCACAGACACATGAAGCCAATATACTTGGATGAATGTGCTTTTGCAGACGATCTGGTAATATTCGGCCGAAATGAAAGAGATCTACAAAAAAACCTAGAATCCTGGAATAAAGCACTGATGTCAAGCAACATGAAAATAAATGTAGAAAAAACAAAAATAATGGTTACCGGCAGAGACAGTCCATACATAAACATTACATTGAATGGGAAGACACTAGAACAAGTAGATACGTTTAAATACTTAGGGGTAAACATCAGCAACAAAGGACAACACGAAGCGGAAATAAACTCAAGATTGGAAAATACATCTAGGCTATTCCACAGCTTACGAAATACATTCATAGGGAAAAGAGAGATCTCAGAGAAGACCAAAATAACAGTTTACAAAACTGTGTTTGTACCGACACTAGTATATGGTTGTGAAACGTGGGTCTTAACGACAGCCATGAAGAGCAAATTACAGGCAATGGAGATGAAATACCTCCGCAAAGTAGCTGGCGTTACCAGAAGGGACAAAATTAGGAATAGGGATATACGAAAAAGACTAAACGTGGAACCTGTATTAAAAATAGTCGAAGACCGAAAACTCACCTGGTTTGGACATCTCATTAGACTAGGAAACGAAAGACCGGTGAAACAAGCGTGGGAAGCAAGAAGACACGAGAAGAGACCGAAGGGAAGACCTAGGAAAACGTGGGACGACAGTGTGAGAGATATTGTCAGACAGAGGGATAAATATGGTACAGGCAAGAAATATGGCAAGCAACAGAAACGAGTGGAGAAAATTTATACATACTAACAGAAATCAATAGATTACATTATTCACCCTACACCCTTGAAGGGTAAACAGGGTTAGATTATATATATATATATATATATATATAATTGTTCATTATTTAATATATTCTCATCACTAACAAAACCATTATTGTTGTCTGGTAATTGTTCATTATTTGCTATATTCTCATCATCTTCTTGTCTCACACATCGTTTTATTTTTATTTTCTTTGTCATCGTCTTTTTTCGCATTTCAAGTTGCATCGCTCCCTTCTTCTTCTGCGCTTGTTCTTTTTTCGCCCGAACAGCATCAACTTTTCTCTGCTTAACATCTTCCTTCTCTTTTTCCAATTGCCGCCACATTTCAGATGATATTGAACTTGGCACTTTCGGTGCGTTTTTGTTCTTTTTGCTTTTCAGGATTTTCTTGGGATAAAGCAACACTTGACTACAGATATCGACAGTTTTTGGTGGAATAATAACTATACTTGAAATTTGTACTTTTCTGGATGAGGAGGTTGTAAGAAGTCATCTTTGGATTCGTTATTGGACAGGAACACATTTTCAGTCTCTTGGATTTCCAAGGATTCTACAGTTTCTTGAATTTCCTCAGCTGGACTAATGAAGTTATCAGATGAGGTAGCTTCTGACACGCCATCTTTAGATTCGTTATTTGATATGAACACATTCTCAGTCTCTTGCAGTAATGCACTATTTGTTTCCAAGTCCCTTGTATTTCATCTGGTAGAGAAACAAGATTGCCAGCATCATCAATATCATATATCTGACCATTACAAAATAGGGATACAGGTGGAAGATCATCTATGGCTACGGATGGAAGATCATTATTTACTGTTTCAAATGGGAGATTATTTATTGTGGTCTCCGGTATTGGTGCAGGAGAATTATCTTTTTGTCCAATGTTGCCTATAAGAGAACGTTTCGATTTTTATAACTCCTCAAAAATTATTTGTACATCAACTCCGTGTTCTTCCAAAGTACCCTGAAGGTACTTAATTGTTTGTTCTGTAATCTCATAATTGGTGATGAATAAAGTGTTTGGATCAGTTATAACTTGAAGCGTCGTATTAGTCTCTTGCAAATGTTCCAACACATTCTGAACGCATTTAGTGTAATCTACAGCACTTGGATTAAATGGGAAAAGTCCGCATTTACAGAAACCATTATTAATGGTTTGGGGTAAATTCTTTTTCCAGAACCTTTTTCAGAAGTGGGCAGAACTTTAATTTTGTTAAAATTTGGTTTGTGTTTTCTTCGCACATTTGCCATTCGTTTACTGTAGCTTGCCATTGTGATTTAAGCGGTTTAAAAGCACTTACGTCGCACGGCTGCATTGTGTGGGTGGCATTAGGTGGTAGGGCATACAAAATGATACACCATGGTTTGAATAGAACTCACTTAAACTCATAGTTAAGTGGCTTTTGTGACGATCCATAAAGAAGAGAATAGGTTTTTTTATTCAACTGGCCTACAACCACGGGTTGAGAAAATTGGCGACATACTCGTAAAACACTTCGGATCTCATCCAACCCATTTCCCTTAAACCTAAACACCACGAAGGGACCATGCTTTCACGTACATCTTTTGGAGGTCTGATATATGGAAACACCAAGCGCTATGGCACCGTCTGCCGAAATTACTATCAAAACCGTCAAAGTACCCGTCCAAAATATCCACTGCATTTCCAGTTTCCAAATAATCTCGTAAACGTGTAAACCATATCGTTATACTTTCTTCTTTAAGAACTGCATGTCCTTTGGATACATTTTCTGGATTCCTATGGACAAGTTGCGGATTACGTCTGAAGAATTCACAATACCATTTCTTTCCAGGACGTTCGTTTACGAATGGTATCTCTTCTCTATCATGCTCACTTTTTGAAAGTATGATTTTTTGAACTGTATTGAGTACATAATTCATTTTTAGTAGGAAGCCACACTTGGCTAAATTTATACACCATTCAACGAAAGCTTTTTCTTCAGCGATGCTCAAAACTGGTGTTGGGCCGATTCTTCTAGGCTATTCGGCAATCTTTCCACTCAGTCTATCATGGATTGTGGTTTTCGGTAGGTACGCCATAAATGTTACTTGCTTTCCGTATCTACGCTTAAATGATTTTCTCTTATTTGCATTAACGCTTCAGATAAAGCCTCCTCTGAGTATTGGTGTATGGTACGTTTATAAATTTTATTATAAGTTTTCTTTATTCTTTTCCAAATTAGTGTTCATCGTCCCAATTTTACTGCAACAATAAAAATAAATAAATAAATGAAGTTATTAGGTTAAATATAAACTAAATAATATACAGTCCAAAAAAGAACGGTCGACTTCAAGAGTAAAAACACCCAGTAGTCGACACCCCGATACTGAATATTTTAGAAGCGATCGACTACTGGCACAATAACAAAATATGCAGGACAAAAATACCCTAAAATTATTAAGGACGATTTTATGCGCAGTTTGAATGTAAAATAATTCCTTATACTTCTTCTTCTTTCGGCTTCTAAATCCCGAAGGATTATAGCCCCTTCTGACGAAGTATACACGATCCTGGTTCGAGGTGGATCACTCCTCTATCTTCACGTTTTCACAGCTTGTTACTGGACTTGGCGTTCTCAGTGATTTTATTCCATACTTTCCTATCTTTACATGCACCCCTCCAGTTTCTGATCCCCATTGCCACTATATCTGCCATTACCATGTCCCACCATCTAATTCGAGGTCTGCCTCTTCTTCTGTTTCCTATGGGTTTCCACTCCGTAATTTGTTTTATGGGGTCATCAGGGCTGCTCCTCATGATGTGACCTAGCCACTTTAATCGCTGCGCTTTTATGAACTGTACTATGTCTTCCCCTTTAATTTCTTTATCTATTTCGTGGTTCATCATTTGTCTTGATTCATTATCTTGCATTTTAACTGGGCCTAGTATTATTCTCAGGATTTTCCTTTCGAAACATCTCAATTCTTCTTCTTCTTTCTTTGTTAGTGCAATTGTTTCAGCTGCATAGGTTACAATTGGTCTTATCAGTGTTTTGTAAATTTTAATTTTAGTGGCCTTACTGAAGTTTTTACTTTTAAGAAGTGGTTTATTAATGAAATAAGCTTTGTTTCCCTTTTGAATGCGATCTTTCACTTTTCCTTCTCCACGTATGCTGATCATTGTGCCTAGATAGTTAAATGTGTCTGTGACTTCAAAACTGTAACTTCCTACTTGTAGTGCATTTCCTATGTTTTCTTTATTTCTTTTGAGCTGCATGTACTTGGTTTTGTTTTCGTTGATGTTTAGACCAAACTTTTTTGCCTCCTTATCTATGCTGTCGATTTTTTCTCTTAGTTCATTTCTGGACCGGGCAATTATTGTTAAATCGTCTGCATATGCTATTGCTTGTGCTCCTCGACTAATTATTGTACCTTGTAAGTCTGCTTTTCTGACTATACCTTCAAGCACTAGGTTAAATAATGTGGCTGATACTATATCTCCTTGCTTTACCCCCATATTTATCTCGAATTTATCTGTATATGCTCCTTCTACTTGTACAACTGCTTCTGTGTTTTTCAGTGTCATTCTGACTAAATTTACAAGTTTCCTTGGGATACCAAGGTCTTCCAGCACTTCCTGCATTCTTTGCCTATCTACAGAGTCAAAGGCGGTTTTAAAATCGATAAATACGAGGTATAAGTCTATGTCGAATTCTGTTGCTTTCTCCAAAATTTGTTGCATTATGTGGATAGCATTGGTGGTTGATCGACCTGGTCTGAATCCTTGTTGGTAGTTACCTGTGATTCGTTCTGCATATAACTTGAGTCTGTTGTTCAAAATTCTTGAGAATATTTTATATGTCGTGTTCAATAAGGTTATACTTACCTCTGTAGTTTGCGTAGTCCCCTTTGTCACCTTTTTTGTATAGAGGGATTATTACTCCGTTATTCCAATCTTTCGGCATCTCCTCTTGTTCCCATACTTCTAATATCAGGGAGTGGATCTGTTTGTGTAGTTCTTTACCTCCGTGTTTTAGTAGTTCAGTGACAATGTCATCACTTCCTGGTGCCTTGTTGTTTTTTGTGCTGTTAATAGCGCTCTGAACTTCTTCTAGAGTTGGTTTACTTATGATTTCTTCTTCGTCATCGCCGTTTTCTTTTGGGTTTACATTTTCGTTTTTTTGTTGGTTATCTGTACTTAGTAGACTGTGATAGTATTCTTTCCATATTCCTTTCACTTCGCTTTCTTCATACATCATTTTTCCCTCTGTATTTTTCATCCCTCTTGATTTCACAGTTGGTTTGTATTTTGTTCTTTTTATTCCGCTGTAGAAAAGTCTGATGTTGTGTTTTTGTTTGTATCTTTCTATCTCTTCTAATTTCCTGTTTATCCATTCCTTCTTCTTTTGCTTACATAGTTTGGTTGTTATGTTTCTCTCGTCTTTATACCGATCTTGGTCTACTTTTTCTCTTGTATTCAACCACTTCATTCTTGCTGTATTCTTCTTTTCCGTTGCTTCTCTACACTGTTGATCGTACCATTCTTTTGTTAACTTTTCTGATTTCTTAAAGCCAATAGTTTTTTTGGCTTTTTCTATAATGTTCATTTTGACACTAGTGCTAATATGAAAATTTAGAACAACTTGGTAGATTTAAGGACATTTATTTACTATAAAAATTAATATGACACAAAATCACAGAAAATCTTGTATGTAAAGAGTTGCAAAATTAGTGTTTTTCACACAGGTGTTGCACAACTCGTTAGCGCTCGTAGGGTAAACTTCACGTCTAGTGTGAAAAACGTTCATTTTGCAATTTGATACATAAATAGTTATTTTAAATATATTTTACCATACATAGTTACAACTTTTGTAATAGTAATTTACAATGCAAGTAACGTTATTAAGCTATTTACATTATTAGAGAATAGTTGGAATGAACGAGCGACGTTAGGAGCGAGTTCTTTAAAATTCTCGAGTAATGTAGAAAGCAGATAACGTTACGTACCTATATTGTAACACGGTTTATTTTATCCTAAAATACTAATCTTTTTCAAAAAATATTAATGACACAACAGCGATACATATATTTGCTATGGTTGTGGTGGTATCACACAATACTGTATTGTTGGTAGCACTGTCAGGTTATGTGTATTCGAGACTAGGAGGTTAAGTTGTGCGTCAGTCTGTAACAAACAAAATCTAACCTACTAACATCAAATTTGACATAGACTGACATTGTCACTAACAATACACGTCAGTACTGCCAACATGTGATTAAAAGCTAATAAAGTATCGGTATGTTATTTTTCTTACCAACACTAGTGCTGTTAAATGCATCTTAACACAACTCGTTGCTAAGGAGTTATTGTCATAATAACATAATAGGATAAAATAAACTACATTTACGTAAATTAAACTATTCATAATACTTAGCTCAGCTAACAATATGAATCCTGCCATGCTTAACATAACTATGTACTACTGCAAATAAATATTTAAATTGTCACTCTGACTAGTAACTAGAATGCAATGAAACTCTCTTCTTCAAACCTTATTGAGACATATACCTTTAAGTATAACTCAATACTTGGTATAAAGCAGTTAGGGTTGCCAACATTGCACCGATCCTGACCCGAAGAAAAAAATATGGGGAAATTATTGAAAAATATCAAGTTGAAATAGTTTTTACGTTAGAAAGATATAATTCCAAAAAGTATTTCATATTTTTTAAATAACTAGCATAATTCTCTTTCACATTTTATAACACAAAATTAAAAAAAATCTGTTTCGGAATTTAAGTAGACTAGTAAGAAACTAATTTTTTATGAAAATAAGTAAAAATATTTTCTAAACATTTTTTTTTCACTTTATGCACTATCTACCAACGACTTCTGCTCTAGAGACATTTAAATAAAATGTTTGCACTCCAAGCAAATATGAACCTTTAATTAACCCGAAGAATTTTATTGAAAACCCGAAGGCCGAAGAATGATCGCCAAACCTGAAGTCTTCGGGTCAAAATGACAGTGTTGGCAACCCTAAAAGCAATATAAGAATCCACTAAAACTGTAAAACAATCAGCTACTATACTGATTTAAAGCAATATAAAAATCCACTCAAGCTATAAATAATTAGCTACTTCTATATAAATAGCTATAAATTGACTTGAAATTCACATAGTCTCTTTATATCATATATAAAATCAAAGTAAAAAAAATTATAAAATGTTCGTCAAACACTTCTTAAAAAATAATAGTAGTTTATTTATCTAGAACGAAAAGTGGCATTTTAAAGACGAGAAAGTTATTTACAATTACTTGCGAGGACCTTTAAAAACACTTTTCGTTCGTGGTGAATACAACGGTTTATTTCATACTGCAAGTTTAATGAATTTTAAATAAAAAGTTGTAAATCATTTCAAATTTCATGTCAACAACTGACGTATAGTTTTAAAGTACTTGAACTTTAAAATTTTACTTTAAAGTACTAAGATTTTAATGTTCCATTTTTTGTACCATAAATAATCCAAAAAATGTCATTTTTGACATCAGTATGAAATAAAAATACTTTTATATTACTATTAAAGCCATAATACAATTTCAAAATATTAAGTGTAAAAGGTTAAGAATCCTCAAACCTAGTACATAAAATTTTGATAACCTTAAATTGTTTGTTTGTAATGGACAAGGTCTAGGCATGCGGAGTAACAGGTACCTTAGACACGAACTGCTATGGTCATATGGTCAAGGTCCTATCAAAAATTTTGCCGAGACTAAGGGGTTCCAACCTTAGCAAGGGATCTTTTACATGCTATATATCGTAATAACATGGGACCCATAACTTTATGTCACTTATATCCGAATGATGACATTATGTAGAGGTTTTTAGCCGCATTTTTGTATTTTTAAAAACCTCACCGGGACCGGGGATTGAGCTCGTGACCCCTAGATTAGTAGCTAGATCTAGAAGATTTGGACTAGGTGAGATTGGATTTAAAAGTTACCATGTTGGAGCTCGATTCTTCCGCGGGGATCGAGCGCGGCTTCGGGACTTCGCTGGCGGGTGTTCCAAAGCCCCACCTGGAGCTGAGGCTTCTTTGACTAGATACAGGGGGCTCAAATTCTCTTTTAATGACGGATTTTCGTGCTTTTATACGGTTTTGGGCCTCCCTCCATTCAGAAGCGCAGTTGGAGAAATCATGACTGCGTCGTGAACGTGAGTTGCATGGCGCCGCGCATCGCGTGATCCCCACCTACATCATGCAACGCAAAAAAGATTGAGGTTTGAATAAAATTTAACAAGATGGTAATATGCAAATTATAGGTTATACATATTTCAAATTATTTACTGGAAAAATTTGCATAGGAGCAAACATTAAAAGGGTGTATTTTTGAAAAAATTATACGCCTTATATTTTCTTGCCGCAACTGCAGCTGAACAGAATTGCCTGGAGGCTGGCAGGTTTCTGTTATTTGCGCTGGTTCGTCCCTTTAATTCTGAGCATACGGTTGTGACTGCAATCTGTATTTTAAGGCAAGAGTAGTCATGCCACACAGAGGACGTTATAATTTGGCATCTACTTGGGGTGCGGCTTCACACCCCAATATTTTAAGCTTGGAAAGGTAGTACCTCGATGTTTATCAGTCAAACACTTAATGCTGATTGTTTTTATTATTAAATCTCAGTCTTTATAATTTATACATTTAAATATGCTTACAACTAAAATTAAATTATTTCAAAGTGCAAGAATGCATGCCTAAGTCGTTCTCGTATGGCATAACATACAGTCAGCATCTAGCAAGGCCGCTATGCGTTAATTTTGCAATTCTGCTAAACATTCAGTTGTGAAACATTGAACTTTCATGAACTAATGCATTGCACTGCTGGTTTGAATTTCTTTGATTTTGAAATGAAAATTGGATCTATTTAATTTGAGATTAAATGGCAGCCTTCTTGAGTTCAAAAAGTTACATTTTAAAATTGGTCGCAAAAAAACTTTTGTTTATAAAGTTGTATTTTTAAAGTGAAACACCGAGTGAAAAACCTTGCATTTCATTTTCGCTACGCTTTGGGTTTTGCCTCCAATCTTTTATATAATAAAGCTTTAATTAGAATTTTGATTTTTTAAATATATTTTTGTCAATATCAAAACTGTTTTTTTTAAATTTTAATATAGACTTCTAATTGTTAGAGGTTTAGAACTATTTTTCAGGATGTCCAAACTTGTTTTTAACGCCATTTACTTTTTTTTCAATACATCTTGTATTTTATGATGGAGGTTAATAGAGTAGCTATAATATTTGTCTTGACGACCACCTTTACAAAAATTTTAACACTCTAAAAAATAAATTCATTTCAAAACTAGGTTGGAATAAAATGATTCTAGCTGAAAAAGAAGGTCTTTAAATTTAAATAAACTGTTGAGTTTGACCAACAAACCATTCATTCAAAATACAAGGTGCATAGTGATTGTTTCGTTAAAAAACACTTTTATGAATCACACGTTTTAAAAAACTTTATAAATGTGCCACTAATTGATTCTAAACGTGTTTTCTTTAACATCGATAACATTCCCCTACCGGAGTTTTTATATGGTGTACAATAAAATGTTAATAAAGGAACGTACTAATAAATGGACATCCTGTATACTTTCAATGCTTCTATTTGTATCTTTAAATAGTACACCGGTTTTCACTTTTCTATATTTTTTAACTGATATGAATGTCTATACGTCTTTTTATATTTAAAAAAAATTAAGACAAACTGTATTAGTAAATTAAAGAAAAACGCGAAAAAATTAGAAGAAATCATGAAGGAGTCAAAAGAAAATCATGGGTAGTCAGGGGAAGTCACAAGAAATTTTGAGGTCAGAGAAAATCTTAAGAAATTAAAGAAAAAGGAAAAGCAGTTGTACAAAATGTAGATTGCAAATTACCCTTCGGATATGTATAATCAGATGTTCAGATATTCATTTCAAGTGCGGGAACGCCAAGAAAGCACAGCATCTTTATAGGGAAATTTTCCAGGGCTGTTACGCTTCCAAGAAAAATAGTTTTCTTCTATCCACTGTCGACTGCGATAGACGGGATTCTTTTCCTGCATTTCTGGATTATGTTTTAATCCTGGTTCATATATAACTCTCAGCTTGTTTCAGTCTGCTAGTGAGAGAATTTCTCTACATTATTATGAGATCTGTATTGGAAGATTAGGATCAATCGAATGGTTAGCTAGGTTTCCTAATTGCAACCCGCTTGACTTACAGTTAGGGTGACCACCTCTCAGGGTTTCACCCGGAGTCTCAGGGTTTCTACACCGCGTCTCCGGGCTCCGGGTTTTGTTATAATTTCTTCGGGTTACGCTAATTTTGTAATAATGTCTAAAATTAACTCAACCGTCAGTTATATCAAAGAAAATAGAATACGTTTCGCATAATAGCCGCAAACTTCGCGCGCGGCGCGTGCGTATTATGTCTCTTGCTATTCGGTTTTTTCTTAAAAATTAGGATTTTATTTCGAATGCAACCCTTTAATAGTTGAAAAGCAAAAGTATTATTAGATTCTTTCTAAGTTCAATTGTATTCAGCAAGAGGGAGAAATATTTGGAAATTTCATATAATTAGGTACAGAATTTTTGAGTATTCATTTTGTTTTTAATCTAATTGCATTTGATACTAGAGATAATTTGCTTTTGTATTTCTCGTTCTTTCGTGATCCTTATCTCTTGAGTCAATAATGGTTATTTTTTTTCAAACTTGGTTCTTAAATTGCCATTTTAAAGGTGTTTATTTATTATTCTTTTAAAAAAGTAATTTAAAAGAGGCTAAAATTGTTTTTTATGTTTTAACTCGCATATAATAGTGTAAACCCCAGAATTTAGCAATATGATTTAAGATCTCAGAAGAAAACTCATTATAAGGGGTTTTAAAAAATACAGAGGTAAAAATCCGAAATTATTAAATTTGAAAATGTTGAGCACTCTATATAGCATTAACGCTCAAAAGCACTATTTTTCGCTCGTAGAGTAATTCACAAAAAAACATATTTTTTAGGTGACGTTGAAGTCTTTTTACTTCCTTTTACAATAAAGGAAGTATTGGATTCACCCCAAAAATTCGAAATTGAGTTTTCAACAGATCTTCACGTTTTAGAGTCCCCTGAACCCAAAAAACTTATTTTTTTTCATTGGTCTGTCTGTCTGTGTGTCTGTCTCTGTGCCTGTGAACAGAATATCTCAAAAACGAAAAGAGGTATGGCGTTGAAACTTTATATATAAATTTTGTGTACTAACTAGATGAGACAGCAAGCTTTTGAAGAAAATCGCATAACCGGAAGTAGGTGTTTGCTCTTGTGTTTTTCAGTATTTTTCGATTTTTTCAAAAACGGCTCTAACGATTTTTTTAAACTTTACATTTTTATTACATTTTTAATGTGTATTGATATGAGATAGGTGATTTTCCAGTTGAATACTTCTAAACTGGGTTTCTTTTGTTTTTTTTTATATTTCTTTTATTAACTCCTATTTTAAATAAAACACCCGGTATATTATTATATTTTCGAATTCACCTTAAAATTCTAGAGAAAATTTGTCTCTTCAACTAACGCTCTATTTTGTACCGTTTTTGTAGAATTTGTAATTTTTGAAAAAAAATTAAAAAATTTTAAAAATTAAAAATGAAATTTTTGACTAATTATAAGATCACTGTAAAATGAAGTTGTGTGAGTGTATCACACCAGATTTTTTGAATAAGATCGTTATTATATCAAAGACCGTTAACTTTAGAACAGCGTTTCTCAACCCTTTTTCTTTACGCATCCCTTATAGCATGTCAGCTGTTTCTCAAGTACCCTTGAAGACTATTGTATGTATGATATTAGCATAAACTTTATTATTAAAAAATAAAAAATCTTCATTAATGATTGAGGAAGTATTTTACCAAAATGACAAAAAATACAAAGAATGCGTATACTATTTATATTTTTAGTAATTTAAATCAGAAAAATACTCGTATTTAAACAAAAAAAAAGCACATTAGAAAAATATTCATAACATAGATAAATCTATATCTCAAACATAACAATTTAGGAAATTATTAGTATGTATATATTTTTTGGTAAATCAAATTAGAAAATATATGGATAATAGCACTAAATGTAATGAGACACTTGTCAAGTTATCAGCGATGTTTTCAAAATTTGGTTGTCACGAAGTAAACTGGCACTTAATACCTACTGAAGACTGAAGTGTCAAGGATTACGGTTTATGTGTAGCAATATATTTGGCAAAGCCACACTCTCATAAGTCCGTACTTAATTAGAAATGACAAAAGTCTTCTCACTGCTTTATCGGCTATATTTGGAAAAGTCCAGTAGACGGCCCAAAATGAAATTTTCTCTTTATATGTCATATCACAAGAAATATCGATCAGTTCCATTTCTTCTTTTGTGGATAAGACAGAATTGCTTCGCATTCTAGAAAAAGAGTTGGTTATCAACATATAATTTTCTGTAATATAACTAATAATTTTTCTGAAAACAAAACAAATGAAGTCGGCCATTTTGTATAAACAACCAGGAGTACCGCTTGCAACCACCCTGTTTACCCCTACACGTACGCCCATCCCTGGTTGAGAATTCCCATACAACTTTACATTATTCCTAACTATAGATTATTCTATTTAAAAAAAAGAATAGGTTTAGTTCCCAACACTTTTATGAGCAACCCTGTACAATTTCATTAATTTGCACCATTTTAGTACCTACAATTTGTATCCAAACATATGTTATGTAACTATCATATTTTTAGAAATATCTTACACCCCCGCATCATTTCGGGACCCTGTATGTATATGTATATGGTGTAACTTGGCAATATTTTAAGGGCGGATTTTACGTCACAAATAGACAAAAAAGTTCATTTTAACATAGGTTCAATTTTCAACCTTTAGGGAGATATTAGAGGAAGAAGGAGTGGAAATTGATTTTTTTGCAATTTTACTGAACATTGGGAAAGTATATTCAAATTATTATTATTATGAATGCCTTTATTATTATTTTTTTCAACTAACAAAAAACGTTATTGATATTTGCGCAGTATTTGTGACAAAATGAGTATTAATAAAAGTGAAAATTGAATAATAATAAAAAATTAAAAAGAAACAAAAAAAACACCAGTTCTACAGTTAAGTAAAAAAATGGAAAAGAAAAGTGGCAATTATAACTGCGCCTATGACATTACGCACTCAGACAGGGAGATATTTTCTACCAATAGAAGACTTACTTAAGATTTTTTAAAAAAATTATATGGCTTTGGTGTTGAAATTGGTAACCCATAATGATTTTTTCTTGCAAAAAACTATTGGTTGTAAGAAAAGACTAAAACGGCCTAAAACGTTTTCAAGTAAAAATGCATAACTGCATCTTCTATCACCGTATCCTATCATCATCAAGATTTCTATACGTTCTTTTTCTGTAAGATGCTCCATAATTTAGCACTTCGGGCACAGTTTTAAGCTTTTGACGTTGGAGCCGCCTCTGTTTTAATAAGACGATTCTGCACTCAACAATCGCTTCCACTCGCATAATGTAATGTAACACCAAACGATAGGCGAGTGTCTTATACGTCACCATGTGCTTATATTCTTGCAACTGCGACACACAAAAAAACGTTGCCGTGCTGATACGGTGATACACAAATTGACCAATATGATGCAACTTTACAAAATACACCGTTTTAAGCGAAACTCATCCAATTTATTGTCTGCGTTCAAATGCACCATTTAGAAGATTTCTGACGATGATAGACTTTCTGTATTGCTTGCAGACGAACGCCACCTTCTGGAAATTCTGCAGCTTCAGGTTGTGGAGATGCTGAGCAATTTATAGGCGCTCTGCGTTTTTGTGATTCTCACAATCACGATGAGGCCCGCAAGGACTCGCAGGTTAGGTTTTTCGTCAGTCTGACATAAACTGACGCAAAACCTAACCTCGAATTTGCAATAGACAGCGGCACCAACAATACAATACAAGATGAAATGAGTGAATCTGTTAAGAACAGCGAGATATTCTGGGTGCTATATTAGCTTCACAAATGTGCCAAAGGGAAAAGCAAGAACGTCTAGAAACGTTAATGGAGAAAACATGTTTAATAATTTGTTTGAGCATATCGAAAATGAGAATAACGTCAGTATTCTTTATTTGAACTAAACGAGATAGTTAAAAGTTTTGGCATAGCCGAAGAGATTTATACTTCAAACTACACTTTTTAGATTAGAATTAAGGCACTTTCAAGACTGATTGTTACTGAACAAAATGGTGACTTGTGATAGACTTTATTTAGCTTCTTGGGAACTACCAGGAATTTACATTATAACCAGTGGTATATAAAGCTGAAAATGAAAGACCAAGGATTCTGTTAATAGAGAACTTGAACTTCTTATAATATTTAAAATTGCATTTTTCGGCTCTTGTAGTATACCAATTATTCTTTAAATCACTCGCTGTTAATCTACCAGACATATAATCACCACGTTTATAACTTTATCGGTGTGGAACAAAAGTTCGGCACCATTTTTTACCTCCAAAAATGACTTTATTTAGACTTATTTTTTACAAAACGGACGGTTGAGGAGAAACGGTAGAAACCGCATGTAATCCACCATTTTTCAAGGTGGCGCTTTGAGCAAATTTTTTTGAGAAATTTATAGAATTTTAATTAGAAATCTAAAAAAACTTTATTTGACTAGAGTTGAAAATATTGGATCTGTTGAGATGAACAGCAACTTTCTGGATGTACCTCAAGCGCGGATATTGAAAGATCTGTTTTTGTATAAAGCACAATACAGGCCTTGAAAGTCTCTACTCAAAAATTATACTGGATTTGGGGAGAATGTAGACCTAATAAGTCGAAAAAGGTAGAAAAGCAGTTGTGTATCACGCTTGAAAAATTTTAATAGCCTTAGATTATAAAGGCATTGAGAACGAACTTTATAACAGGAAGTTACTTTGAAAGTTAGATGCTTAAAATATTTAAAACGCCGTTGTCCTGTCTATACCATAAAATCTTTGGTCTCTTTGTATGTTTGTTCGCTATCTCCTCCAAAGATACTGGACCGGTTTTTATTTATAAAAAAGTACGAAAAAGTAAAGTTTTAATTAAATCGTGTAATTATCGAACCCTTAATGTTCATATACCAGTACAGCAGCACCTTATTCAACGAAGCATCGTTGTTCAGTGGTAAAATGCTCACTTGCTACGCGGGCGGCCCGGGTTCGATTCCCGGCAGCTGCATCCTTTTTTAAATTTATATTAATGAATCTCTCTTAAATTAGCGAACCGAAGCGTAGCTCGGGTGATTCAGTAGTACTGTCATAAATTTAAAAGTGAGGCTACCTCCCGGAGATCCATTATTATAACGCCTACAATAATATAGTGTATGAATTATTTTTAGTTGGTAATGAAATTATAACGGTTCTAACAAAATTTTATCAAATTTTAGTCGTATTTCGAAAGCTTAATTGAAATATTCAAAATGTCTAACCTCGGATACAATTTTCCATTAGTGAGAATACAATTCTGCCTTGCAATGGAAGAAATTCACTGTTGATAGTTGGGTTGCCTATGCTACTTCTGATATTAATAATATTAACTACAGTTTTGCATACTACTACCCAACCGTATTTCTTGAAACTAGTGCTGTCTAGTTATTAATAAATGAGTAAAAACATTCCTAAGAAGTAGAAGTTTCTGAATGATAATATAAAACCAACCGCAGAAGTTCCATTATCATCCATACATACAATTTCAGACTAAAATCCGTGGGCTATACGTGATATGATTAGAGATACTAGTTATTCATAGCTTTTAATTGTGCATAACAGCTAATTTTATTATAGCTTTACAAGCGGTGTATATGCAACTTTATATTTTAATGAAAACCATTTGCTCGTAAAAGGAATTATTACTATCATCCAAATCAGACATGCAAACTCGTTCTCGTTTTCGTGCTATATTTTTAAACTGCAAGAAATCTTGGAAAGTTTGTTAGCAGTTAAAAGCGCATGTAAGCCAATTAATTAAAATGAATTAAGCCGATTTCAGACACGCACGGTTGATATTGGATGGTGCAATATTTTGCTTAGTTTCGTTTTAAAAAAGTAAATATTTTGGCATTTTTCCATGTCAAAGTAATTAGCTATAGAAATTTATAAATGCCTGGTCCTGGTCATCTATTACTCAAAAGCCGCCTGGCGAAAGTATTTCTTAGTTGGCGTCTCTCTTTATGTCACTTTAAGAAACTAATTTAATCAGTTTCACTTTAAATATAACTTTATTATTAAGCTGTTTTTAATTGGTCATTGTTATATGAAAATAAATTAGTATAATTAAACGCCCACTGACATTGCCAAAAATATTAACGAATTTGTGATAGTGCAGTCTCCACAGGTGTGATATAATTTTTGGCCTAAGCTTACTATAGGTATACAACTGTAAAAACCAAATTGGATGCTTACTTGATTCACTTTAATAGATAAAGAATGGTGATTGTAATTGCAACGAATTCAAGCCATCCACAATTTTACTAAATATAGCTTAAGCAGGTGTTTAACATTGCCACTGTACTAGCATTACACAAGTTAAAAGACTTATATGGCAACCGCGAGCAATTGTGTTAGTGGAAAACTGCCATAAATGTGAGGAAAGCATAAAAAACAAGGTGAATGCATATTTAAGTCTTGTTGATAATTTATTCCGAAGGCGACAATATACATATACATCCATCTTGCCTTTTGCGCTAAGCACCATACAGTTCTTCGTTATTACAACCTTTCACTCAGAATTAATCACATTACATGGCTATTTGGCATTTTATTGCCATTTCTCTGACACCCTGTATGTATCTGTTATCAAACATAACCGAGTAAATGGATTTCTCTGATTATCATCAATGAGTACCATGCATTTTTTGAAAATCTACCAATCCCGAACTGATTAACTGCTAAGGTCCCTAGGGATGATTATCAAGCGATAAAGCGCTCTAGGGCTAATTATCGACCCCGTAGATAGTGTCATAATTAGAAATAGAAATGTAAGAAACAAGCAATTAAGAGTTCTTTGGCATTATTAGATCAATTTTAAATCATAATTCGTATACAGGTAGCGTTGCCAACGCTGTCATTTTGACCCAAAGACTTCGGGTTTGGCATTCATTCTTCGGACTTCGGGTTTTTAATAAAGTTCGTCGTGTTAACTAAAGGTTCATACATATATGGATTGCGAAAACTTTTACTCATATTTAAAAGCTCCAGAGAAGAGGTCATTGGTAGAAAGTGGCCAAAGGGGCAAAAACTATAATTTTTGAAAATATTTAAATTTTTTTTCAGAAAATGTGGTTTACTTAACTTTTAAAATTTCATTTTATGTAATGTAACTGGTATATTGTTTCATTAGGATTAAAAGTGGTACTTTCTTTGACAAGCAATGGTGTTTGCATTTGCGAGGCGAAACGTAGCTTAGCCGAGCGAACACAAAAATCGAACAGAGCCACTTTTAATCTGAATAACCCATGCGATTTTTTCTGCAACCTGTAAAAGTACAAAATATGCAATATTTGAGATGATTGATTGCTTTTGACGTTTCTCATTTAATTAGCTATTAAGGCAACTAGTGTTTTACAGAGGATTTAAAAATCGAGGTCGATCATGTTAAAATTCGAGCGAAGCGAGAATTTTATGATCGACCGAGATTTTTAAACTGTAAAACACGAGTTGGCTTCAATATTTTTTCTACAGCCGAGGAGTTTGTTAGCTTAAATGCCCTAGGGGCTTCGCCCCTCTCCAAAGCGGCCCTCGGAGCTCCACCCCTCTCCAAGGGGGCCCTCGGGACTCCGCTCCTCTCCAAGGGGGCCCTTGGGGCTCGGCCCCTCTCCAAGGGGGCCCTCAGGGCTCGGCCCCTCTCCAAGGGGGCTCTTGCAGCTCCACCCCTCTCCAAGGGTGCCCTCAGGGCTCCGCCCCTCTCCAAGGGGGCCATCGGGCTCCGCCCCTCTCCAAGGGGACATCGGGGCTCGGCCCCTCTCCAAGGGGGCCCTCAGGGCTCGGCCCCTCTCCAAGGGGGCTCTTGGAGCTCCACCCCTCTCCAAGGGGGCCCTCGGGGCTCCGCCCCTCTCCAAAGGGGCCATCGGGCTGCGCCCCTCTCCAATCGGGCACTCGGGGCTCCGCATACAAATCGGTCCGATATAATAACTGTACTTTTAATCTTCACAAATAAGGTTTTATAACCTCTTAAAGTACTCCGTGCTTTAAATGGAATGGCGTGTTTTATAGACAACATAAAGCACGCCGCATATGACCCTTGGAAACAGTTTAAAATCACGGCTGTAGAAATAGTTATTTTCATGACAAGCGTCGAAAGTAGCAAATATCGTGCGAGTGTTGATTAGACAAACGAGGGCGTAGCGAAGCGAAGCCCGAGTGGATCTAAAACATGAGCACAGATATTTGCACTTTCGGGCGAGTTATGAACACTATTTTTTAGACGACCACTCAAAGTAAATTCTATTTTTAAGAATTGTTTTTATTTCGTTTGCAAAATTGATCGTTATATTATTATTGGTACAATTATAAAAAATTAGAGCTTGTTGGAAGCAGAACAACGAATAAAGCAAAAGCGTCTGTATTATTTGAATCACGGTCAGCTTAATTGTGTGACAGTGTGACAAACGTCAAGGTGACGTTTGTCACACAATTAAGCAGGCCGTGATGTGAATAACTTTGTGCCGTTACGATATGACTAGCACGATATAATATCGTGCTAGTGTATGAAATTGTCAACTTTCTGTAGTAGGCTGCTGTCGCGATAATGTTACTTTCATACGTGGTCGTCTAAAAAAGTTATTAATGATACGAGTGGGAAAACACAATCTTAAAGTTCGAGGGTGTTGTTATGCAACGAGACGCAGTCGAGTTGCATAGACACCCGAGATACTTTAAGCGTTTTCGCAAGAGTGCCATTCAAATTTTTTTCTGTTGATCAACCACGTTGGTCACTAGTCGCTATGGATATGTTGTTTATTTTATTAACGAAAATGTCAAAGTCAAATCAAATTCCTGAATTATTTTAAAGAAAGGGAATCTATTGCGATAAAATTTGTTGCCCGTGAAGTCTAAAGCTGCTTACGAGAAGGTTTATTAAAATTTTGGTGAGAAAATAACAAAGTCTTCTCGGTAACAGAAGAGGTAATTCCTGCCTATTTAGACGAGAAGGTAAGTCTGCGATTATTTTCATTTCCATTTATATTTAATTCATTTGATTTGCAGCAAGAAACGTCACATGCTTCACTTTGGCCGCATTATTCGATGCTGAAGTCATCCTTAACAGTGAAAGAAAACCTGCGCATTGAGCAGTTTGGGAATGTAATTCCTTACGTTAAACAAATAAATGTAACACTTCAAGATACAAAAATGCATTTAATAAACCCTTATTGTTGCTATATTTGTTTCGTGTTTTAAAATTTTTAAAACACGTTGTTCCGGGAAACGTGTTTTAAGCTGCTGTTTTTATTCTACGATATAGATATTAAAAAGATGACTTAAAAGATGACCAACAGAAAAAAATCATTATGACAACTACATCCATAGGCGACCAGTTAGAACTTGAGTTACTTTTAGTTCTTAGAAAGTAATAGACATTTATGTATCTAAACCTGCAATTGCTGGCCGAAGCAACCAAACAAGCAAGGCCAAGAAAAGCAGTTTTCGTACGAGGTGCATATTAAATGTTTCCGTCATAATTTGAAAAAAAATTAAAGGGGAGTGTGAATTATAAGAGTTGTTGAGGACGAAAATCGTTGCCGACAAAAAGTGATGTCCAAAAAAGTTGCATTTTTCGTACGTAAATGCGTCCGTAAAATCACATTTTATAGGGAGGTCTACGGAAGAAGTACTTTTAATCCTAGGGGCTAAAAGTGTTGCATAGCAATATATACTTCAATGACAGATTTCGGTATTAAAAGTAATGACTTAATACCAAAATCTGTCATTGAAGTTGACGTTTCTCTTACTGACACGAACAGTTTATGTTGCTATGCACCACTTTTAGTTCCCAGTAGGGTGCCTTGATGTCAATTTGACGTATTTGTCCTTTACAGGGTACGGACAGATCGTTGTTTCACTCTAAAGTACTTTAGAGTGAGAGCGGCCAATACTCTGTCCGTACCCTAATATTTGCCCCCTCTCACGCTTTAGAGTGACAGAGCAAATACCTCAAATTGATAGCAAGTCACCCTATTTCCTAGGATTAAAAGTACTTTTACTTCCTATTAACTACAAGTAACTTCTAACTGGTTACATATGGATGCAGTTGTCATAATGATTTTTAAATGAAAAACGTCAAAAACATTTTGAATATTTTGTATTTTTCTAGGTTGCAAAAAAAATCGTATGGATTATTCGCATTAAAAGTGGCTCTGTGTAACTTGTAATTTTCTGCGTTCGCTCGGATACGCTACGCTTCGTCTCGCAAATGCAAGCACAATTGCTTGTCAAAGTACCACTTTAATTTTAATAAAACAATATACTATTTGTTATTTAATTCCTATGATTTACAAATGCCGAGAACTATGCTACGTGTAACAGACCAGCTGGATCTTCCACCGATATTGTTTATTTTCATTATTGATGGGCATAACCGGACAATTGTCATAACCGAATTATCAGCATTCGAATTATATTAATAACCGAATGATTATTTGAATAATCATTAGAATAAATTTTGGCTCTCGATTCGCTTCGATTAAGTTAGCCGGTTTGCCGGTTGGCGGTTCACCGTCATCTGCATCGACATCAGTTCACCGTCATCTGCATCGACATCGGTTCACCGTCATCTGCATCGACCTCGTAACTTGCAGATAGCAGAGGAACCAAAACATAATATGTACGGTCGGCGCCTTAGAAATCGGGACACGTAATATGTTCTTCTAGTTTTTGGAGTATTCTTGCTCCGGTTACTTCATTAATGTGAGATGGCATTTCATAATTGACAAACTATAAACAATTTGACGTAACAATTAAAACCATAATAACTGTAAAAACCCAGTTTATACACTGAAAAAATACATGCAAAATATATCATAATAGTGTGTAGTGCCCGATTTCTAAGGCGCCGACCGTACATTATGTGTTATGTATTGGAAATTAAGAGGTATTTATTAAGAAGTGTAGAAAGAAAGAAATATGCGGGACTTGCTTGCTAATCGCAATAAGAACAGGGGTAAACGTTTATCTTTATCGATCGGGCGGGTTAAAGGCGCCGCCTCTTGTTTTAAACCTTTAGAGATGTAAGCAAATAAAAAATTGTTTTATAGCTTGATGCGTTTGCAGTTTTTAGGCGTTCAGGTTTCAGGTCCCCGGAATTTCATGATTTGATATTTTTTATGATAGAAGTACAACCTGCTTTGTTTATGAGTTATGACGTATTTATATTTACAGAATTTTGAGCTCTGCGTAGGTCGCTGAGATATGGCACGTAGTACCTTTGAATAGAGGTTTTATATTCAAAGCGTAGTACGTATCAGCATGAGGTTATTTTTCATTTGAATACTTGGAACGAAAACCGAGTTACATAGGTTATTTCAATAACCGGATAACCGGTTATTTTTCATTCGAATAAGCCCATCACTAATTTTCATGCTTAAATGTAAAAGCCAAGGTGCATTTCCTATTTTCTATTATTAGATTTAATATTATATTTTACGTAAGCAAATGTTCGCAAAGCCGGTCCTGCGCGGGACGTGTATAGTAAATTTTTGTTTTCGCGAGTGCAGCTAAAAACACGTCGTACGCCGGATGCGGGAATTTGCAACTCATGCAAATGTAACCAAGAAGAGTGCAGTGGTACGCGGCCTCTTTTGAGAGCTCCATGGGTTTGTTCGATTCGAAAGCATACTACGTAAATTCGCCCAGGGCAATATAAGTTAATTCAAAACGGCCTGAAAGACAATGGCAGAGCCAACGTTTGCTGCAATGATTATTAAAGTGTGTATAAAATCCGAAAACGCATTTCCGAGTGTACATGTAAGTACACGAATTATGATATATTTAAAAGCTCATTTGAAGCGTCCACTTTAAGTGGCTCGAACTTAACTGTCCCTACGTGGCCTGACGCGATCGGGAGTTCCCAACATGGTGAGCGTGATAAGGCTACGTTTAACTGCTAGGTTTTGTAAACGCGCAGCGATGTGGTTTATCAACGAATAATATGTGTAAATTTATGACATAAATTTAAACAGGGCCGGACTCAAATAAGTATCGGCTTCGGACAATTTTCGGGCGGTTTTTGTTAAAGACATTTGCGTATATTAATTTTTGATGATGTTTTATATTGTTCATATGTGCCCCAAGGTATATCGCACGTAAGTTGTTTGAGAATTCTATTTTCATTTATTTATTTTGCGTTTTCTGTGTGTTTTTTTTGTTTTGAAGTCAATAGATAATGTAACCAAATCGGATTTGTGCGTTGTTTTAAAGTTAAGTTTCAGTCTAACCGACACTACAAGGGGGAATTTGATTCTTATTTTAGCAGATATGCCAGTAGCTGAGATATTAAGAGAGTTGTATGCTCACTGAACTACTAAGAGATAAAAAGGACAAATAATTATTTAAATATTAAGGCGATTATAATGTAAAAAACTTTTTAACGTTAATCTTTTTATTAATTTTATCCCCCACTTTTTCTCACCCCAAAATTATTTTCTTTGGCTCAGCATAGCCGCAATGTTGGTAATCCTATATACAGGTTTTGTGTAATAATCTTTAAAATATAAACGCGGGCGGGCAACGTGTTTGCCCGTTCCAAGAGTCATCGTGCTAGTTGCCCTAGGGTAACCCTCGGGACAGTTATAATTGCAACTAGCACTCGACCCTTGGCGTAGGAAAAATTATCGGCATGTCTCACCCTTGTTATGCTACTATTGATAACAATCGCCTCACTTACTTAGTTCGGTGTCTTCTCAACCCTTAGTGGGTTATTGCCTGCATGTTTTCCAATACTAATGTGCGATATGCACACTGCTGCTGGTGATCAGTTCCTCCCATCTTGGAGGATCTGCGTACTCTTTGTTATGTTATTTTCGTGCACGTACAATTTCAAGCGCACGCCAAAGATCTCGCCTCGTCAGTAAGAATGTCGCTCTGTGCACAGGCAAGTAGCCGCGCCTGGGTTGCGGAGGGAAGTGATTGTAACCAGCTTCGACTACATGTTGAGTTTTATATGATGTGATAGCTTTAAAAATAAAGGCGTGTTGGTTTATTATCGGATAATTACAACTTCTGCTGGGCTTATGCCTTGGTGGTTTCGTTTGACGTTAATATAGTTACCGTGGGACTCCAAAGAGTTATATTGGTCAGACCCGATTTTCGCATTCTCCCAAATTTTGAATACTCTGACATTGAGAGCACCAAGTTAACCCTTTGGGAGCTGGAGATCCAAACCTCGCCACTTCAGGCTACAGATTCGTTTTGCCATATTGTTAATCAACTGCACTAGATTATGATTATCTGTTTAGCGTGTGTACCTTTTGCATGATTAATTACTTCCCGTCGTAGATATATTTATGGCAGTTTGATTTTATAATTAAAACTGATACAGTGTTTATGGGTGTGTTTACTTAAGTATTCGTCTAAGGTACATACGTTTTTAGCTTTTCCCCAATATGGGAAGCCTGTAAGTCTTTTATTTTTAATACGTCGGCCGGATTGCGATCGGCCTAATAAAATTAACAATAGCTTGCTAAGGGGCCACCCTCGGCTGCTCACTGATTCTTTTACCTGTATTTTTGTATGCTCAGTACAGCATTGTAATTGTAACATTGTGATTACCTGTGTTATGTACAACAATATATAGCAGCGCTTATACGCAAGATACCCACCAAGTACGTAAAGGTAAGATGAGTTAATGCATCAAGTAAGACTTAAACCTCCTCACGACGCGACGTCTTGGACGTTTCCTTTTGAGTGGCGCTCCATTTTTATGCTAGAGCAATACACTCAGAGACGCTCCTAACACACAATTAATAAATACCTTTCACGTCTTTACCAAATTGACTGTTAGGCCTTGTAAGGTAACACGTAAAACTTTTTTGGTATTATTATATTATTAAATAAATATAGATTTTGATATTTTTAAATGTCAGAAAGAACTGCTGCACTAAACTTTTATATATCTAAGGACTTTAAGTTTTAAAATTATAAATTACTTTATAACAGGTACCTATTTACTAACCTTGGTTGTTTATATAACTATCCGTAGTGTACCTAAAGGTACCAGCAATATTTTAAGAATGAATTCGGGAACTTGTTTAGATTTGAAAAGTTTACTATATAAATATGTTTTAAACGTAACCGTTACCGAGTTATTATTTATATCGTATAAGCAATCTAATTCATGTGACACCAAATATAAAAATCTAATGGGTCTACCTACTCCAATCCATCTTTCTGAAAAATGTGCGGTAAGCCAAGCTTTTACACGAAGACATTGACGTGCAGGTGCACCATCATGTTGATGCCATACTGCACGTATAACATTTGCTGGAACATCTTTCAGTTTGTTTGTTTGTTTGTTTGTTAATGGACAAGGTCTAGGCATGCAGAGTACCAGGTACCTTAGACACCGACTGCTTTGGTCATATGGTCGAAGTCCTACTTAGAATTTTGCCGAGACTAAGGAGTTCCAACCCTAGCAAAGGATCTTTTACATGCTA
Source organism: Agriotes lineatus (assembly GCA_940337035.1). Lineage (NCBI taxonomy): Eukaryota > Metazoa > Arthropoda > Insecta > Coleoptera > Elateridae > Agriotes > Agriotes lineatus. The sequence continues at coordinate 48,990 of CALNHX010000812.1, forward strand.
CACATCGTAGTAACATGGGACCCACGGCTTTATATCACTTCCGAATGATGGCGTTCTGTAGAAGCTTTCATCTGCTTTTTTTATTTTTTAAAATCTCACGAGACCGGAATTCGAACTCGCGACCCTTAGATCAGTAGTCACGACGCTTACCACTGAGCTACCGACCCCGATCAAGTAAAGCGTTTTCTAGAAAATCTTCTTAATTTGCACCATTCACACTTTGTGGCAGTAATTATTAATAATTAACATATTAACACTAAGTATGTGGTGAAAATGTGAGCGTTTAGGAATAAATGGGGATTTGCTGAAGCCTATTCATGAAAATTTTAATTATTAGTACATAATACCATCTCTTGCTAAACAAAACTCATCTGTCCATAAAATCGGTAAGGTGTTTTGTACCTAATCACATACAATGTCTTAATTGAGCTTCAAAATCCTTGCCTGGAGCTTTAACTCTGTGGTGATAATACGAATGAAAGCGAGCACTTCTTATTATTCGCCAAACCTGAACCTTATCAATAAGCCATAATAAATAATATATCAACGATTTTTACACTTATATGAAAAATCTAGTTTCTATATTATAATAAATATGGGCAAATTCTTATAATTATTTTAATGTTTATTTTAAAATGTATATTTTTACTGCTACTCAAAAATTGCTTGTATAAGTATTAGGTTCAAATTTAATTGAATAGGCAAATAATCAGCCTTTTAATTCAATCGTTAAATCTCTATATCAATTGACTAGCTCGATAGAAGCAGAATAACTTAAGCAATGTTGGGATTTTACGCTTAGGTTATATAATTATTTGATTAAATTGCCATTAGATCTAATGCAAAATTGGTTAAATTATATTCTTGCACAAACATTGTTTAGACTTTGAAATAATCCCAATAATATTTACTACTGAATACAGCAAGTAGTTATAATGGGTTTGTTTGGTCTTATCTTTTTTTACTTTTATTTGCATGTAATAAAGGTATACCGTTAAGTACCCGTTCCCCCTTTTTTTCACCACACCAAAACTTCAAAATTCCTCTTACTTATGACGAGGTTACTTCCCACTGTACCGCTATGATATGCAGATGAAAACCAAGCATGGCAGTGAAGTCCACACCTGGTAGCACTTGTGTCCCTCCAAATTGTCTCGCAGACCAGCTCCACCAATGTCGCTGACCAAGCAGACGGAAACCAAGCATCGAGTTAAAGTCCACACCTTGGATCACCTCTAGACCTCCAAATGGTCTGGCAGACGAGCTCTACCGATAGCCCCCAGTTGCGTTCAATTACGAACCACTTAATTACGTATGGTTCATGCGTTAATTTATATCTCTTGATATAACCTTCGTAATTAACACACTATTTAATTGATTACTGGTTTATTATTCGGTTTATACATGAAAACCTGCCCCAACAATAATCATTTTACTTGTTAGAGCTATTATTTTTCAGCTTGTTATTTCTGGATTAATTAGTATTACCTAGCAACTGAGATCTCACATATTTTTATATCCACTTACTACTAGATTTTATATTATTTTGTAAAATGTCACAATTTGATAGTTGTTCAGTTGAACACATTCTTTTGATTCTCTTTAGTTCACGCTTATATTCTTGTTCGGAGGTACATGTTTATTTCGTATATTCAGTTACACATTCTTTATGTCATTCATGTGCAAATTTCCTTGTAATTATCCAGTTATCCTACGTTAGCATATTAAATGTGACATCTTGTGTAGATCTACAATCAATAGGTTAACATTCCTGTTCAGTTATTAGTCTCTGAAATGTAACCCTCTCCGAAAAGTGAAATCATTTTCAACAAAAACCCATTTAATTTTTGAAGTGTCATTCTTTAATGTTTTTTCATTAAGCAACTTTTATCTAATATTAACATTTTTAACGACTAAATCATAGCATACAATTCTTTTTTTAGTTGAATTATTTTTTAACCAAATAATAGATTAAACAGAACCGCTTGTGGGCACAATATTATAGGAATATACTCCAGTACGTGATGTAATTTTGGGCACACATACAGACGGATTTTCATAGTCAAGAACTTGTTCATTATCATTCATGGGTTTACGGACCCTCATCTAACCCTCAACTGACGTGAATTAGAAACCGCACGCGTAGGCAGTTATGCTGTTAAAGCATTTCCATCACGCAGACCATAAACCTAATGAATGTCTGCATATTCTTCGGTTGATAATAACCTTGGCATTGTAACTCACTTGTAAATTACAGTGAAAGAAATTCTAAAAGAAAGCCAATAAATTCAGTATCACAGTAAAAGCAGTGTTCAAATGTTACCAAACAATATTCGATTAGGGTAACTAGATCAGTATTTCGGGTACGGACATTTTATTGATCCGATAAAACTCTAATTATATTTGCGTTGCTAACAATAAAAAGAGACTATCGTGATGGAATACATACGAGGTTTCTCTCTACTTCTTTATCTTTAACTTAAAAATTTTATGGAAATAAAATAATAAAATTGTTAAAAAATTATTTATTTAATAAAATTCGTAGAACTGGCTTTTGGAACTCCAAACTATGAACGGTTACGTTTAGGACATATATCTATATAGGCTTTTCGACTCTAAATCGGTTCCCGAATTACAATAAGAAATATTCCCGGTGCGTTTCTGTATTAGTAACTTATTTATATTCTTTGCCTAACTGTAATTACATTCCATTAAACGCACTTCGCAATCCTTATGTAGTAGTTATTGTCCTGTTTGCATACACTATGAAACGTAAGGGCTACCATTAATTTAATGTGATTAGTAAATAGCGGATCTTTAGGTTGTAAAAAACTTAGAATAGGTGCTTATTGTAGGTTAAAAAAATTCATATTTAGGTCGCAAAAATGTCAATTTTAGGATACAAAATTACTATATTTTTTAAATAATTTAGAATCAAGTAAAGTCAGGTTCTTAAATTTATGTCATAAAAATAAAAAACAATGCACAACATAAACAAACCCCAATGTATAATAAAAAAACAAGTTATGATGTATGTATTATCTGTAACTTCATTTACCTTGGGATATAGAGGCTGGTGCTTTATACGCTGGCATCTGGCGGTACAAAGCTCAACTTGCCCCGGATTCGGGATACAGAGTTGGAGCGCACCTTTGGTGCTTGCGCAGCAACCATTGTCTGAGGGTGTGTATTGGGTGGGTATTGGTATTGACCTTGTTACTTTATCTCTTAGGTCTGTGATTCTGAGTAGAGCACAGTTAATGTGGTGCCCAACAGTGAATGGTCTCACCGAGCCCGATTCCAATCGCTAAGGCTACGGAAAAAATCCGACCCCTGCGGGATTCGAACCGAGGACTTGTTTAATGCAAGCTTGGCGTTTACCCAACTGTGCCACGCGGTTGCTATTCTTATTTTATAATATAAAATAAAATACATAATAAACCTCTAACTGAATATAATTTAAATATTTAAAACAAATTGAAAAGAAAAATTCATAGAATTTTTAAAAATTTACGAATACTGAATTATGCAAATTAAAAGTCGTCGGCATTGTAAATATTATATATTGCTCGAAGTTTTCAGTTGTAAAATTTGTTTTTTTATCGGTAAGTATATTTGCTAACTGAGAAAAAGAACGTTCGGCATCTCATGATGTTTGGACCTAAACTTATAGGAGGTGTGGTTACAAAGTAAACTCTTGATTGTACTTAGTGAGGGTAGCCTGGATTTTTATTTAACACAGAATTGAGTTTCTCTAAAGCAATTTTTGTCACATTTCTAGGAGCTTTCTCTAGCTTGTCACGCACATCTTCCATTATTTGCAAAGCGTCTGTAAGAGCTAACTCTATTGTTTCCAGTTTTGTTATAGCATTGACATTATGTTCAAAATGCATTCTCTTTTTGGTCGATTCTTTTTATTTCGGCATTGTAGATCTATACATACAGTATCACTTTTCAACTTACTTTTAATGTAATACTACAATTTTGTACTTAAATATTGGCGGCATACTTTCATACATTTAAGGTTATGTTGATTTAAAGAAAAAAGTGAAACTGTCAACGATGCTGTTTCTGTCAACCAACAACACTTACGCCAGTGACGGGCATTCCAGTGCTTCGTGCTGCTTTTAGTGACCAAGCGCCTTCGCCTCAGAGAACTCTTTATTGCTGGTTTAATAAATTTAAATTTGAACGAGTTTCAATCAGCGACGATTTTCGCGAAAAAGAACCAATTGCAGTTCGTTAAACTAACATAGACGCTGTTCGAAGAATGATTCAGGACGACAATCGAGTCACATATAGAATTATTAAAAACATCTTGGACATCGGCATGACTGCAATAAACAAGATTTTACGTAATCATTTTGGTGTCATAAAAGTATGTTGTGGGTGGATATCACACACTTTAACAGAAACACAACAACAGCATGTGGAACGTTATAAGAAATATGATGAAGGTAGATCTAAAGAAGTTTATATCATAACTGGTGACGAACGCTGGATATATGCATTTGAACCTGAATCTAAGCGGAAGTCTGCACAATGTATATTTCCAACAGATCCTAATCCAGTTAAAGTGAAGGGATCTATACGAGTTGGTAAGAAAATGATTGATTGCTGCTTTTCAAATTTAGGACCTATCACAACTGTGCTTGAAAATAAACGTACGGTTACCGCAGAATGGCACACAACAGTATAGTTGCAAAACGTTATTCAAAAAGCTCAGTTAGAGCAACCAAGAAGTGATATCGTTCTGCACCACGACAATGCTTCTAGTTATACCGCACATCAAACAAACTAATATTTAGAGACTTCTGGGTTAATATTGCTAAGTTATCCCCATACAGACCCGACCTAGCGCTTCCGATTACTTTCTATTTCTTTCATTAAAGGCAGCGACGTTCCTGGCTCATCGGCCGCCCTGTGCAAAGTGTAAAATGCGCCCCCCCCCCATAATACAATCTATTCAAAATTAGGCAATTGTATAAAAAATACTCCAAAATAGTCCAACGCAACTCTATTTTTTATTGAAAAAACAAAAATAAAAATATATCTATATATAAAATACAAAAAATATATAAAATAAAAAAAGAAACATAAAATAAAAAATAATAATTTTAAAATACAAAAACTACAAAAAAACTACTTGCCTTGCTTTGTTGGTGGCAAACTTTGATATTACCTCTGTATAATTAATTTCGTCTGCCAAATCACTCTCAATCGATAAAATCGCCAAATTTTTCAATCTCAGTTGTGACATTGTCGACCGAAGGTAATTTTTTATAATTTTTAATTTACTGAATGACCGTTCTGCACTCGCAATAGTTACAGGTAGTGTCAGTAAAATCCTAAGAGCAATGTGAAGATTTGGGAATAAATTTTCTAAGTTTCTTTCAAATAAATAACATAAAATATCGCTCACATTATCAAGACAAATATCAAATAACATTAACGATTTTATTTCTTGGAAAAGGTTTAGCGCTTCTATGTCTTTATCCTGTGTATTACTTTCTATTAATTTTGTCTCTAAATTTTGACAATGTTTTAATAATTCTCCGTGATGGTTTCTATCTTTAAATGTTTTTAAATTGTGTAAAAATCCAAATTCGTTAACATGGGCTGACAGTAACTCAAAACGTTCTTTAATCGACGCTACTACCTGATCAATCATTATATAAAAACATTTACTTTGAAGGCCTGTTTTCTATTCTATACTGGTTCATCTGCTGCTTCATAATCAAACATTCTTTTCTTTGTACGTTTTCTGACCAAAACCTCCTCGTCAAAATCTGGATTAACAATGTCGAGATCAAGAGCTATTTCTTTAGTATAATTTACTACTTCATTGAAGTAATTATCACTGCGATTGTTGGCAATAGTTGTTTCTAAATTGTTTAACATTGATAGTGCCTCTTGCAAACTAATCCTAATGCTTTGCAGCGATTTACTTACTACATTTACTGTAGAAAGAATATCATACCACAAAACAATTGAACAAATAAAGTTGAAGCTTTGAACTTTTTTCGCTAAATTTGCGGCACCTGAGCGAGTTTCGTTATCTTTCCCGGTATTGTTAGCAATTTCTTCAAGTGAATCATAAACCTGTGGAAGTTCATTTACGCAACGGCTTCAATGCTTCAACGCGACTTTCCCATCTGGTATCGCTAAGTGGCTTTAAAGTTAAAGATTTTACATGCTTTTTTAAAGCACTCCATCTATAGGTGGATCCAGAAAAGAAATTGTAAATGTTTTGAACAAGGAAGAAAAAATTTACAATTTCATTTGAAGCCTTAGCTGCATCATTAACAACCAAGTTTAAAGTATAACTTGAGCAAGGAACAAAAAATGCACGTGAATTTAAATTTAAAATTTGTTTTTGAACCCCACTATTTTTACCTCTCATATTCGCAGCGTTATCATAACCTTGGCCTCTTATATCTTTTATGTCTAAACCTAAATTTTTTAATTCATTAATGACAAATTCTGCCAGACCTTTTCCAGTAGTATCTATGACAGGAAAAAACCCTAAAAAATATTCAGAAATCTTACCTCGCTCGTTAACTGTGCGAATGACAAGGCTTAATTGTTCTACTTTACTGATGTCGGGGGTACAGTCCACTATAATGCTGTACTATTTTGATTTACGAATATTCCATACAATTGTTTGTTTGATCGTTTCTCCTAATAAGTCTATTAATTCGTTTTGAATTTTATTTCCTAAATAATGTGGATATCGCTTTTTGTTTTTTTTTATTCAGATATTCTTCTAATGTGATCGCTAATAACACTATCAAATTTACTCAACATTTCTAACAATTTAAAAAAATTACCATTCTGTCGATCAAAAAGTCCGGACTGCCTGCCTCTGAAGGGTAAGCACTGTTTTGCCAAAAATAAAATAATATAAATTGTTAAGTCATTTTGCGGTCGTAGATGCTTAATTGCATTTCACGCCTTTAGGGCAATTTGTTGCTAGGTTAAAACCATTTTCAATCTTTGCGCACTAGTACAATCTCATCTTCCGCACTTTTGATTCAGGTCATTTTGGTATTTTAAATAGCCACCTAGGCTTTAGGGCAGCGTGCCCGTGTGCTAGACCCTTTTAGTTCTTTATTTGGCTCCATCGCCTAATTCCAGAATCATGATTTCGCACATACTTGGCCCCAAACGCAGCATTTCTCGTCGGTTGGAGCCCCCCCTCTGATGGCGCTTTGGCAGCCGAGCGTATCGCTCGCAAGAATTCCGAATCTTCTAAAAACACGCCGTTGTGGCGTGATATCATGACGCCGGCATTAATTTGTTTCATGTTATCGCCTTGCGATTGGCTGCCGAGGTTTAGTCACGTGGTGACGCGATCAAGGTGACCGTCGATCGTATAAGAGGTCGGGTAGTGTATCCGTTCGTACGGCGCTCCCGCCCTTGGCGGGGGCGTCAGCCTTTTTTCCCGTCGAGTGCTGTTTCAGCAATTACGTGACAAACGTTTTCGCCCTAAGTGGCAGTTGACCGCAGCCCGTTGCAGAGAACGCTTGTGTGGTGGTTGTGAGTGTGAGTTTCGAATTGTCTTCGGCGTAGCGTGGGTGTTTTTGAGCCCAGTTCCTGCTTCCGTAAGTAAGGGGTCGTGCCCCCTTCATCTCGACCTACGAGGATCTGTCCCGCAGAACGAAAGTGGCCCATTTTTCGTCGTCCCGTCGTACGCGTCCTAACGCGTCTCACGTCGCTATTATGGCGGATGTGCACTCATCCCTATAGCCGTCGAACATCGAAGGTAGCTGCCACCTAAGACTGCAGCCTGTCGCAACTCAACTGTACCAGGCTCCCCAACCGCCTACATTATTAAGGTATGTGTCTTTGAACTGATTACCGCTGTGAACGCGAGCGAGCCGTCACATCTCTGGTGCCTACAGGCACTGTCGTCATATTTGTCCACGTCGCGAGTGCTAATTTGATCTTTGCTGTTCGCTGCATAAGGCGTCGCGCCAGCATATTTGTGCATTCATTCAGAATCGCAGACTGTCCATGTCGCGAGTGCTAATTTGATCTTTGCTGTTCGCTGCATAAGGCGTCGCGCCAGCATATTTGTACATTCATTCAGAATCGCAGACTGTCCATGTCGCGAGTGCTAATTTGATCTTTGCTGTTCGCTGCATAAGGCGTCGCGCCAGCATATTTGTACATTCATTCAGAATCGCAGACTGTCCATGTCGCGAGTGCTAATTTGATCTTTGCTGTTCGCTGCATAAGGCGTCGCGCCAGCATATTTGTACTCATTACTGCTCATTACTGTTCATTACTGTTCAACATCTGTCGCTAGGTTTAAAGCGCGCGCCAGCTGGTGTCCTTAGTTATAATCTAGATATAGATATAGGGCGACGCACTCTGCTGTCCCATTGTAAACCCGTTAGTCAATACATGATTTGTTAGCTAAGGGAACTATTGTTTTGTTTCGACTTGTGGATGTTCTGTTTCAGATAAGCGCCCCCTTCATTGTACTGATTATTGTGCGACGGAACGAGGGAGCTTTGAGCGTACAGGTGGGTAAGACAGCTGCGTAGTCGCGGTCGGATTGACACCTAATTACAATCCTTGCATAAGGCAATCCCGAAATTGTTATTCGACCTTGCATTTCTTGAGTAATCCTATCGGCGGAGTATTTTGCGTGCTTCGCTCCCGTCTAACCGTCCAGGCCCGGTTAGCCGGGTTAAGACAGGCTTGGTGGCGCCCTCATGATTTCGACATACCATATATATATATATTATGCCGCAACACGCTTGCCCAGAACGTATCGTGTGACTCACGCCCGACTCCCTGAGCGTTCCAGCCGTGGTCTATTAGCCTATTTCGAACCGATTTCAGGGCAAGTGTGCCAGTTTTTCAGGACTGATTCCGTGGTGCGATGCTCACCTTGGGTGGGTGTCGTAAAGTTCTTTTAATACCGTAACAAAATCATACGTTGCAAAACATCTGACCATCGTTTTTTTCCAGCTCAAATAATTTAGCGATTTTTCAATCAATAAGTTCACTTTTTTTTTGCTGAAAAATTAAGCCACAGTTTGTGGTTTGTGAAATGGGTGTCACTCAGTTCATGGGTGTGCAGACACGTTGACAAATGTTGCCAGTCTGAATATCCGTCTAAACTGGTCAAAGAGCTTTTTGTATAGTCTAATGAAAATATTCTACAGCAAAAACAGTACACTGAATTTTTAGTAGGAGAATACACTAGCCAGTTACGATTGATTTTCTCTCCATTATTTAAAAATCTTTTGTAGTAGGACGCCGAAAATTTTCTTACTTTGGAATCTCGAGGAAAGTCGTAGTCTTTAATTTGCGAAGGACCATTTTCAATTATCACATGTTTGAAACCGTCGCTTAAAGGGATCTGAACTATTAAAATCCTGGTGACCGTCACTTTCTTCACATTCTTGTTGAACGGTGGGACTCTCAGTTGCAAGGGTTGGTGGCTCGGTCACAGGACTCGCAGGTGTTGATGGGACTTCTGGTGACGTATCGGAAGCGATATCACGAATTTTTGTTTGGCAAGCTTGTCTACTTGTGCTGGGTGCATCACTTGTACTGGGTACATCCGGTTTCAGATACTTTAAAAATCTGGTGTGATACACTCACACAACTTCCTTTTACAGTGATCTTATAATTAGTTAAATATTTAATTTTTAATTTTTAAGCATTTGTCAAAAATTTTCAAAAATTACGAATTCTACAAAAACGGTACAAAATAGAGCGTTAGTTGAAGAGACAAATTTTTTCTAAAATCTTAAGCAGAATTCAAAAATGTAATAATATACAGGGTGTTCTATTTAAAATAGGAGTTAATAAAAAAAATAGAAAAAAAAAACAAAAGAAACCCACTTTAGAAGTATTCAACTGGAAAATCACCTATCTCACGTTAATGCACATTAAAAATGTAATAAAAATGTAAAGTTTGAAAAAAATCGTTAGAGCCGTTTTTGAAAAAATCGAAAAAAACTAAAAAATCACAAGAGTAAACACCTACTTCCGGTTATGCGATTTTTTTAAAAAGCTTGCTGTCTCATCTACATAGTACACAAAACTTATATATGAAGTTTCAACGCCATACCTCTTTTCGTTTTTGAGATATTCTGTTCACAGACAGACACACAGCCAGACACACAGACAGACAGACACACAGACCAATGAAAAAAAAAATGTTTTTTGGGATCAGGGGACTCTAAAACGTGAAGATCTGTTGAAAACTCAATTTCGAATTTTTGGGGTGAATCCAATACTTTCTTTACGGTAAAAGGAAGTAAAAATGAACCTTGTAAACGCTTTTTCTCGTCTTCTCTTTGAAGCTTCCTTTTTTTATATTGTGCGCCGGAAAGCCGTTTTGATTTTCGGTCAGACATTTTTAGATACCTAACAAGTATACATTTTATTTATTTTTATTTATTTAATTCGCACTCAGCCAACAGCTGTTAGGCCAATTATAGGCGTCGCTGTGCAGTTATGAGGACTTCCAACCCCACTAACGACTGTCATGATGTTTTATGACCGCCGGGACCAACTTTTTTCCGTGATAGCCGTACCACGAGGCGCCGAGAGATGCAGCCGTGGAACTCCCATCCAAGTTCTGACCAGAGAGAGCGTTGCTTAAGTCTGCTGATCGAACGTGGACGCTTGTTCAAGCTACACCATCCAGGACCCTTGTTTTATAAATTGCTTTAAAAATTGGTTTTACCGAATGCTTAAATGTTTCAGGTTGAAGGGCAAATATTTTATGAAACAATAATGAAAACAAATTTTGACTACACAACTTTGTTTTATTAGATTGCAGAAATGTATGGAGCTACCTTCGTATAACAGCGTCAAAGAACAAGCAAATAAATTTCTACCTTCGCCAGCCAAAAATCCTAGTTACGCGAATGTACCTCTGTGAATTATTTGGAGAACTGCTGCGACAGATCATTCCTTGCCTAACTTTTATTTCTCTAACCGAATCACAATATAATATCGCAGCAGCTTAGCTGTTAGTAGATTTTTAATTTGCACCAACTTTTCCCTAACGCTTATTTTAGCTACGTGGGGCATAATCCGACCGTTTAGTTTTCCTTGCTGCTAGTATCTTTAATAGTTTTACCACGACCCCGAGTAGTCCCATCGACGTTGTTGTCATATTTTATAAATTACAAATCGCGCTATTTGCCTGAAACCCTTCCAAACTGCTGCAATAATACCGATCCAGCTAAACGAAGCCACCACCAACAGTCTTTTACACAATAATAGTCTAATTAGGAACGCCCACAGTACTTTGAAGAGTATGTGATGTAACTATTTTTAATAAAGAATACTAGACCTCTATGACGTTGTTTCTTTTCGGCATGCGAAGCCAAGGTCTCCAGCCACTATACGATTTGAGTGAAGGTACAGTAAGTACAGACGCTTAACGGAATCGGCCACAATCAAGTCGAGAAAAGCCATAATAACCCAAGAAAATATAATACAAAACGTAAGTCAGCACACATTAAATCCAACTAGAGTGTGCACAGTAACATATTAGTACAGTATAGATAACCCCCAGAAAGTGAGTTTCGCAGTATACGTAATAACACATCCTGTGGAGGAACCTACCTGCTTCACTGATGCAGATAGTCTTCCTCATTTTGCAACAACAATTGAAGCTTCTTTGCATAAAGAGTTGTAAGTAGTTTCTTCACAACAACGGGTTGAATCTTAAGAAAAAGATTATGATCAAAATGATTGCCTGGTAACATTGTAGTGTTGCCATTAACATACAGGAATTGGTGGATTTTCTCAAATCTATTTAGCATCAGGCAATTTCTGACGAGTCTGACCAGTAAGCGGACTATCAACATTAATTTGCAATGTCCATATAGTTCTTTATATATGTACGTGTAATATTTACCTACTTGTTAGGATTATCTGGTAGACTGTACAAATTAGATTTATCTACAATTAATGGCGATTTCAACAACATATTTAACTAACCGGTTATCACTCAATAGTAAATGGTTTTATTGCCAAAAATAGACGTCGTATTTATTCATTTTCAGAACTTTAGTAAACCGGCCATAAATACAAGAATTCAAATAAGGAATGTTATCAAATTACTACTCCAGAAAATCTTAACATATACTTATTAAGCCAAGTCACAACAAACGGTTTTGATCTGAGGGTCGCACTAAAGCGAAGTACCACTTAGCTACGCTACGTTAAGGTGTTACAAATGGGCCTGAACGATTTATCCACTTAGTGAGTAGTCTAAGTAAGTTTTACAGTGACCGTATTTATATAATTAAGAATTAGTTATAAATGAGTTACAGCTAAGAACCTATAGTTGTATTTAAATATTTTTTTCTACAACCACTGCAAAAAGTAGCACTAGCTTGTTTCACTAAAAATGACATTTACTCACAATCGGTTAATAATAGGTACGTTTCTAACCTTCAAAGCAGTAGGAAAGCGAGTCATTGTTTACATTCACTGAATTTGTAATGTTACCTAGCAACAGCGTCGCAGTTTCCATTATTAAAGTGACTTATTAAACTGCGATAAAAATATGTATTATTTGAAACTTACCTAATTAGATACATAATGACAAAAACCGATTGTGAGTAAAATAGTATACATACCACGGTGAAAAGTTTCATTCCTGTCTCGAGATAAAGTTAACCTCGACGCTACGCGTCTCGATTAGCTACTTAATCTTTCGACAGTAATGAAACACTTTCCACCTCGGTATGTAATATACTATTTATAAATCAGCGTGTTAAAAGTGAAATCAGCTGTCTACTTTTAGCACATGCGCTAAAAGTAAATAGCTGCTGTTGAATTTAGAATTTTAAACTGGAAGTGATGTTATAAAGTTATCCTAGTTACTTCTTTCGATAGAGGCAAAGTGTTTTTAAATAATTAAAGCATTATGTAATGAATAAAGTAAAATGTGTACTATTTATAATTACTTTTGGTAACTAACATTGACAGCTACCACCTGCAGAAACAGTCACCTGCGCCGTCATGGCCTACTCGTTACTATGACATAAATTATAATTGTCATAAATGCAAACTTTTGTTAAATCGACATTTATGGATTAATAACAGTAAATCTAAGGCCGTAGAAAAAATATTATGTGCAAACTCGTGCTAAAAGTGTTTATGCACGAGACATGTCTCGTGTATAAACATCCACTTTTAGCACTTGTTGCACAAATAGCTATTAAGGATCATACTATTTAGCAAATTCTCTTAACAAATAATTACAGTTGTTTAATTTAGCTAAAGCTACTTAGTTTTAAATGGTCTTACTATTCAAATATTAAAACACTCTAAGCAGTAATTTTTATTTAATCTACTTTTTGTCTCAACTTACAAATAAATAATTTAAAGAGATTTACAATTTGTTGATGTATAGAAACAAATCGCATTTCCAATTGAAATGTTAAATTTGGTATCTGACTATGACTGTTACTTGCTAAATAAACGTGCTGTGACGTATTTTGAATATGTTACTGAAATTATAACACTTGGTCCGATGTTGATTAATTGCAGCAGAATAGTTGTGCTCGAGGTATCGAACGAAAAAGAAATGGTTGAGAGCTTTCTTCAGTGAACTCGATCCGTGAACAAACGACATTATCCAGCGCGAGATGATAACGTATGGCCGGCGATCGTCGGGTTATCGTGAAAAATGTTTAGTCAAGATTGCGCCGGAAGTGTGCAAGGTCAGGTAATAAGTAATCTCAGTACCGATACACCCACTATTACAGCAGATGAAAAAAGCATTTTATATTTGTAATAGCAGCTGAAACAAGCCTTGGATGAGATAAAGGTCTTAAAAAGTAAATTATCACCACAACATTGAGAGAAGAACTCTTACAGTCCAGCCAACTCAGACGAAGACGAAAAAATTGATAATCGAGAAACAGCGTGACTGTTAACCAAAAATTAAAAATCTGGTGTGATACATGCACACAACTTTCTTTTACAGTGATATTATAATTAGTCAAAAATTATGTCGTGTGGGGTCTGGCGCCGGGCTTAGACCTGTCGATTAGTCCCAAGGTATGTCCTGCCTGGCGTAAGAGGCGACCTAAAAGGACAGCACACATATTTACACATACACCCAATAAACACACCAACACAACATGTACACGGGGGCGGGAAAAACCGGTATCTCTGTTTTTCACGAAGTAGAAACTAACTACGGCACACCTGGGCCGATTGATAGTATAGGGACCCACCCTTGCCTATCCAGCGTAGGGGGCTGCTTTTTCAACCCTCGAAAAATCCCGGGATATGTAGTAGTGCCAGGTGGTTGCCGGGAATAGGGCCCTGCTGCGTATTTCGGGGGGGGGGGGGAGTCTTTGTCAGCGGCGGCCCAGACCTCCTAATCGGGACCAGATCTGCCATGATACTTCGCGCAACTGGTACACAGAGGACTGCAATCATTCATATCACTTCACGCACACTAATACAAAACAAGCACAAAGAGAAACAAAATATACACCATCCCCCCCCAACTTAATGAAATGGATTTTATAAATATGGACCACAAATCAAACTTGACAGAAAACCTGGAGCACTCTAACTCCATAAAAGTATTAGAGGAAGGCTCCGAAATAAATTCGGAGAAAGAGGAACTGTTTCTCGGGTCATCAGGCACTGAATCCGATGGAGGGCTGACGGAGAACCACAAATATTTTCATATAGATCTTGACAGGTCACTATGTCATTATAAACTAAAGAGACACCTAACACTGATAGGAGTAGAGAAACATCGCATTGGCCCAAGATGTGGTAGAGATGAGGAAACGACCTTTCACTATTTGGGAGAATGCGAGGCATACCAGCGACTGAGGTATAGAACCTTTGGAGCAGCTACGCTTCGAATGGAGGAGTTGAACTCTCTGCCCTGGGCCGATATTCTGATCTTCATTGGAAAATCAGAAAGGTTTAGGCAGGGAGAAGAGCCCATCGAAAAGGACGATAATGAAGGTGGTTCATGGGACGGCATGAAGTTGGCAAAAAGGACCTATGATGGCCTACTTGCTAGACTTCGGTCTCGCCCTAACTACTACTACTGCTAGTCGAAAATTTATTTTTAGCTTCCCTATTACATTATATAAAAAACCATTGAGAGTTATTCAACTGGAAAATCACCTGCCTCGTATCAAAACACATTAAAAATGTAATAAAAATGTAACGTTTGAAAAAAATCGTAGAGGAAAGAGTAAACACCATATTTCCGGTTACGCGATTTTCTTCAAAAGCTTGCTGTCGCATCTAGTTAGTACACAAAACTAGTGATGGGACTAGTCGAATGCAAATTACTACAGTATTCGATTCTTGCAAGATCTCGAATGCATTCGATTCTTTTGAGTGTATTCGAATGCTTCGAATCGAATCTTAATCGGTGTTTGTAAATCTCGCCGGGCGTGATCTCGATTCCGATCCGAATGCTGAATTCGGCGTGATCTCGATTCTTATCCGAATGCTAAATTCGAATGCATCGGCGCTTGACCGCGGTTGGTACTCGGATTCGCACTCGAATCGTTTCAGTTTTAGCTAGCACAGCTCTGCGTATCATAGGAGTTGAAAGAATGCCCGCCGCGGCAAACTCGCTTGAATAGTTGGTGCTGAAATGTTTCTAGTTAAATATAGACTACAGCAGGGGTCGGCAACCTTTTTCGGACGGCGGGCCATTTTCAAAATAATTTTTTTTATGCGGGCCGCACATTCAAATGTAACTTAAATAGTGCTTTTATATCATATACGAGTATAAATATTATTAAAAATAAATACAGAAAAAATTTATTTTTTATTGACATGCTATAATAACAATAATGTTAGAGAACAAAAATTTTACAATTCTTAAAAGGGAAAAAAAAGAAAATACAATTCCAATTAAATATGTATAAATATGTAAATATAAAATATATAAATATAAAAAATATAAAATATTGTAGTGAAACGTCATACGGCTGTCAACATGAACGCACATATGAACATACAGTAGCAAACTGGCGAAATGAAAGAATTAGTGATGGGCCTATCGCGAATGAATAATCGGAAAGTTTCCAATTGTTCAAAAAATCGGAAGGTTCCTATTATTTCGGAACTTTTCGGAATTCGATTATTTTACTGTTCGGTGAACAAAATCGGAACTTTCGGAATTCGATTATTTTACTATTCGGTACACAAAATGAGAAAACGAAATGCCAATTTGAACTGAACGGAATACGGAATGTTGTATTGACTCACTTGACTGCTATATGCTGGTTGGCGAATGTCGACGGGTCGCGCCGTGTGCGCACGTGTATGATACGTGAATGGCACTAATGGCAGTGGTATTCGTAGATTAATTATTAGATAGTACACCTACAGACTTCAAATTCAAGTATTGTTTTATACTATTTATTATGTACTTTATGTGCTATTAAACTTTAAAATATCACTACCATTTTCCGAAAGTCTATTAACGTAACTACTGTAATAATTTGAAAAAATATTTTATTTCCTCATATCCCACTGTGCGACTCAAACTCATAAATTGTTTTTTAGGATACTGCATTGCTAACTAGCGTCTCCATAGTTACAAACGAGTCCGGTAGATAAAATTTACCGGCCTAGACCAGTAGTAATAGAACTACTACTGGTCTAGGCCGGTAAATTTTATCTACCGGACTCGTTTGTAACAATGTAAACGCTAGTTACCAATGCAGTATCCTAAAAAATCTTATACGATACACGACCGGTAGAATTCTTATGGCCTTGCCAAACATACAGGTCTCGCCCTACGGTTCGACCTGTAAAGTATTGGCGCAGCCATAAAAATGTTGCTACCGGTCTAATAACGTAAATAGCTATTACTGACCGTCCTACAAACCCAAACAATAGATGCCAACGCAGATAAGGGCTTACGGCGCGACGGCGAGTGCTCTCATCGTAATTTGCACGCACTTCATCTTCCTTCCGCTTGTTGTTATTTCGCTCGTTTTCCCTTGCTTGCATTTACGGAATGTAAAATAATCGGATGATATTCCGATTTTATAAACATTCCGAAATGGAACATTCCAATTATTGAAATCATCCGATTATGCCCATCACTAGAAGGAATGCTACCCTTGCTAAGCGAGACGTCGTATTCGCTGGGGAGTAGGGATTAAACTTGCGCAGTAAATAGGTTTCCTACTATGCTTCTGTTTATCGCGCATTTTTGTCACTGGCCACATTTCGGCACGCTTACGCTCTAAGTTTGTTGATTTTTCCTAAAGTTATATTGGTGCTTGGCGGGCCGCACAAAAGTTGCAAAGGGCCGCATGCGGCCCGCGGGCCGCAGGTTGCCGACCCCTGGACTACAGAATTAAATATAAAATTAAAATATTACCACACAGACTGAAGATTGCACACTCAAACGATATAACACCACCAAAATCATAAAAGCAACTAAATCTACTAAAAATTTAAACAGATACATCGAAGGGAAAGAAAAACACACGCTGGGGTAGTCTTAATAATTTATTTTAAAGAAATACATATAGATATTATAGACCCGTAACAACATAAAAACAACTATTTTATAAACAGTCCTTTTCTCATATTCATTTTCGGTACTGTAAATTTAACATATAAGTATTTCAAAACAAATATACGTTATTAATAGGGTAAGATGAACCTCCTACTATCAAAAGAATTTTTTATTTTTGCTTTGTGTACGTACAGCGTCTCGTTATCTCTAGTGTTGCGTATCGCCCAGCCGAGGTCACACGTCACCGCTCCCCCAGTACGAGAGCGAGCACACAACTCGAATCTGAATTAGAGTCCGATTTTGCATTCGAATTGCTTGCATTCGATTCTCAAAACATTCGATTCTCAAAAGTATTCGATTCTGCCCATCACTACACAAAAACCTATATATGAAGTTTCAACGTCATATCTCTTCGTTCTTAAGATACTCTGTTCGCGCACAGACTTACAACCCAATAAAGAAAAACATGGCTTTTGAGTCCAGAGACTCTAAACGTGAATATATGTTAAAAACTCAATTTCCAATTTTTGGGGTGAATCAGTAGGTACAAGAATGGCATGCCTATGAGAACCAGCAGGTTAAAACCAATCAGAGTGATGGTCAGGAACTTGCATCGAACCTGCGATATAAAAGATATTACAAAAGCACTACAAAAAGGAGGTTTTAAAGTAATCAGCGTTGAAAATAAATTGAAAAAGACAAAAAAAAACGTTAAACTTCCGTTATTCATAGTAACTTTTGATAAATTAGAGGACATTAAAAAGTCTTCAATATCTAATACTCATCCAATATGAAAGTTAAAATTGAGGAATAAGTATAAATAAACTTATCTCCCAATGCAAAATATGTCATAGATTTGCACATACTCAAAAATACTGTCAAAGGAACCGGCCTGTGTTAAATGTGCGGGCAATCATTTGACATTGATTGTACTAAACCCAAATCCGTGCCAGCGAAATGCTCGAATTGCGTACAAGCGCACTATGCGAATTATACAGGCTGCGTAACAGCAAAAGAACTACTAAAGAGAAGGAATATGGAAATGCAAAATAAATCACAACTCAGAACTATCAACTCCAAAAAGGTCACTGGTGAAATCTCTTATGCTAAGATAACATAATCCACAGAATTCCAACATCCGACAAAACCGTAGGAACACAGCACCATGCAACAAATAATGAATCAGATTATGGAGACAGTTTCAGTTTGCTTCCAGACAAGATATACTAGAAGCCAAAAGCACTGGTGCTATCCCAAAAGAAGTACTTAATTAATTTCGCAGACCTTAGAATAGCACTCTGGATTTCCAATGGCATTCTCAAGCAAAACCTACCGTAATTATCGTGGGTTACCAAAGTTATCAGGCTGTATATCCCATGAACCAAGCAAAAGGAGGTAGTGCAATTATAATAAAAAATAACATTAGTCACTAGAGGAATGTTCTCTTCAATCTGATCAAATTCAACTTTGCAGTGGTATGCATTAAATCAACCGAACAAAAGATAAGAATAAGATCAGTGTATTGCCCATCTAAATATAATCTAAAGAAACCGGAATATAATGCACGCGGGAGAGAGATTTATCACAGGAGGAGATTTCAACTCTAAACATGTAGATTGAGGTTGCTGCCTAACCACGGCAAATGGTAGTGAACTGAGACAAGCAGTACGAGAAACTGGGTGTAATTTCCATTTTACTACTAAATTTTACAGATAGAAACAAAAAACCGGACTTATTCGATTTCTTTATAACAAGAAAAGCATAATCAAATTTTATAGATATACAAGAAAGCTTTGATCTTGATTCGGATCACTCGGCAGTCATTCTGACGTTAAGCGAAAAATATATAAAGAAAGACAGGATTTCCAGATTAGTTAACAGAACCACCAACTAGTGGGGTTTTACGACTGATCTTCATAAGAACATTAATCTGAAGGTGGGGTTTAAAACCATGGAAGAGTAAGTGAGAAGACAAAGCGGAGGGATTTAGCAGGATCATCCAGGCAGCTGCAACAAATAACACCAAGGAAATCAGTCGCATCACCAAAGGAAATAATTATCCTGTGGCAATTAGAGAACTGGTTAAGGATAAAAGAAAATCCAGAAGAAAATGGCAGCAAACAAGAGACCCCGCATACAAAACTATCCTAAACCACAAAGCTCAACGGCTAAAAAGAGAGATCCTGAAACTAAAAGAAGATTTGATCAATAAATACCTGCAAAACCTAACCACGGACGAAGAAAATTATTATATTTTATGTAAAATCACAAAAAGAATTATTAGACCTACCTTTCCAATCAGAAAGCAAGATGGCACATGGACACGCGATAATAAACAAAATGCAGAATTATTTGCGGATCATTTACTTGAGATTTTTAAACCCAATCGGATTCAAACAGATAATATTGAAAGATACAGCGAATCTAAAATCATCAATATACCCACGTTGGTTACTCCGAAAGAAGTGGCGAATGAAATTAAAACAATAAGAATCCTAAACAAGCTCCCGTTTTTTATTTAATCACTGGAGAAATATAGAATCAGTTAAAAAGGTCAAGTCATGCTAACCTACCTCATTAATGCAGCATTTCGACTAAAGCACATTCCTGCTATTTGGAAATGGCAGAAGTTATTATGTTACCTAAACAGGTGAGCCACCAAATGACACAAATCATATAGGCCTATTTCCCTACTTTCAATTATCTTAAAGCTCTTTGAAAAATTGTCACTAACAAGGTTAAGAACACTAGTAGAAAACAACAACTTGATTCCTAACTACCAACTCGGTTTTAGGCAGAATCACTCTACTATCGATAGGTTACATGGAATAACCGACGTCATCGAATGGGATTTAGAAGAAGAACTGGTTTGCTCGACGGTGTTCCTTGATTGGATTGAATTGGATTAAAAAAATGGAGGGTAAGTTACCTCACACGCACTTAGGCCGCATTAAGTGGGCCTATTGTGCTACCTCCCAGCAGCTCTCCAGGTTGGGTATCACTCAAGTCATCCAATCCTTTGAATGTACATAAGGACGACTGCAACTGGAGTGTTGCTGATTCTGACCATATCGGGACAGAATGTTACGGTATTAAATCATCAGATCGACATAGGTCGTATTGATTGTCCAAAATCGGGTACAAACTACAGGGTTCGCCGGTTTTCCCTAGAAATCACAGATCTTAATGTGTTGGAGCAGATTTTGTTGCTCCGGTTACTCGCACTTAGCCCAGTCGGGAAGGGGTAGTTCGAAGACTTGAATGAAAAACCGACGGGGTACTTACCCTAAAGCTTGCTTAACAGAAAAATCAATGCCTGAGCGCCACTTGGTTCTGATTAGGGGTGGCTAACGTGTCTAGAACCAAGAACAATACACGTAGCCTATGTAGAAGTCCTCCAGGTACGTTGCTGAACACCTCAGCCTGTTGTTTACCAAGCCTCCTCCGAGTAGCCGGGTGACCTTGTCGTTAAATCACTTACCTTCAAGGCCACCGTCACTAAAGAATAACAAAAGAACACTGACTGGCCCAAATCTCGGGGCTCGCTTAATCAAAAGAGCATGCTTTAACTTCACAAAATTAATTACACTTGGCCTTTGCCACACTGGATTAATGAATGACCCAGAAGGGGTTTCAAGATTCATAAAAAGAATGAACTGACTTTAACAAGTTTATTATTTGAAGGAACAAATGACAGTTTACACAAATCGGTACATTAAAACAAACACCCGGAGGTGAGTTTAAATTTAGTAATCCTACGTGAATATGAAAGGGGGCCCCACAAAACCAAAATATATCTTAAGGGCTTGTTACAAAGACACCAAAAAAACACAATATTATCCAAAACAAATGACATAAAATGGACGCCAGGAGTAAAGCCCCTGGTAAACATTAACTGAGACAGATCATAAGTCCTAGCGGACGTACGCAACGTTTATAAGCACTGACGCACAATAAAATATAAAATCGCACATTAAGTTAGGCACCCGAATTATTTATATGGTACAATACAAGGCGCCTACCTGAGTTGAAGCATGCAGTCTTAAATGCAGGTGTACTCGTCCTCGTGGAGGCCTGGCACAACGTGCCAGAGGTGTAGCGAATTCTCCAGAAGAGGCAACAGGTGGAGCAGAAACTCGAGGGATTGAGGAGAATCGGCAGCAAACGTCAATCAACGAAGTGACATCAAACAACACTATATCGCGCGGGAGCCCTTCCTTTAATTAAACCCGACGTTGACACAGATATGTATTACGCAATGGTTTTTTCCCGACTTAACAGGGAAAAAAGTTAGTTGAGGCTCATCAGATATCGTTTCTCTAATCGAATCGGCAAAAAGTGCCAAAAGTCTCACTGGAGACCAACTGTATGAAACGAAAATCGGCCCTTCATTAACAACGTCGGTTAACTACACTTCCTCTGCCCACCGCGCATTTTCAAAGACACACAAGAATTAATGTTCACTTCGAAGATTCGGGTTTAACTGCACTCGCCATCAACGTGCCCCAAGGCACTCGAAAATTCGCACAAAAGTCAAAAAGGATTCACAACTTAATCATCACAAGTTAGCAAAAGCTTCCCCGATTCGCAGCGCAAGCTACGAACCGGGGTAGCAAAAATCACAAACGCCTAGTTTACTCAAGAGCTGGGTACAGATTCTTAATTTCAAATCGAATTCCGCGCGAAGAAGTACAATGGAAGAAAACTTCGAACTCCAAAACCATAATTTCTATATGTGCGGTTAACTAAGGGCTTATCAAACTTTATTTCCAATGGTCCCAAAGCTGGACGTAAAATGCGTGGGCTGAAGCACAACAAAGAAGGCTTTAACGGATGATGCAATTGCTGAATTGGCAAGAACCAGGGGAAGGCCCCAGTTTACAATGAACATTCCACAGTTCTCGAATATCATACTGATAACGACGCGTTCTACGAAAATATATTGAAGCTATGACGGCCGGAAAGCAGGATAGATTTCTGAAACAACATTTAAACACTACGCGGCAACCAGATTTTTATCGAACCTTATTTTCAAAGGCTAATTATCGAGCAGTAGTCAGGTTAAACAAAGAACGTTCTAGAAGAGTTTGTTAATGCTACAGCGATTCTCAAAGGGTCGAATTACCAAAGTACAGTTTGCAAGAACTGCAGGCGTCAATTTCTTGACAGAAAACACTAAGCTCCAAGGCCTGAATTTCATTACTGCTTAACATAAAGAATTTGATATATTTAGGCGTCCAACGCTTGATTGTCGAAAAAAATACGCACTTTGTGCACTGAACGAAGAATGCTTGCTAAGACGAATTTGAATGTAACTGTACAGGGCCGTAATCAGTAAGAATTCGGGCGACAAATAAACGTAATTTTGAGCAAAACGAAAGAGGTCGAAAATGATCTAACAAGAAGTCCCCCAACATGGATCATCTGACTCTTGCGAGAGCTGGACAGTGGCACAGAACGTGTTTTGCTGGTTCGTCATCCTCGTTGCATCCGCGGCAGTTTGGGCTGTCCACCAGTCCCATCCTGTGCATATGTTGGTTTAGAGTGCAGTGTCCAGATAGGATACCCACCACTAGTCTAAGGTTCCTTCGGGACAGTTGCAAGCAATATTTGGCTGTCTTTGGCGAGACGCTGTAATAGCAGCCCTTGCTTGACGACAGCTTTGCATGTTAACCCATCTTGGTATGAAGCTGTTTAAGGTTTCTTGATATGGCATAGAGCTTAATATTGTCAGGGATATAGGGATTACGGGTTCTGGCCCCCAGAGAGTTGTCCGGTAGCCAGTCTCGCAGTCTCATCAGCCTCCTCATTGCCGTAGTTACTGTCATGTCCTTTCACCCATACAAAGGAAAGGACATTATTTTTTGAGATATTCTCGAGAGCTTCACGGCACTGCAGTACCACACCTGAGGTAATTTTGCAACTGCCCAGGGCTAGTAAAGCGGCTCTACTGTCACTGAAGATACCAATACATGGATTCTCGATTTTCCTTTCAAGAATTGCTTTCGCACCACGCATTATTCCAATTACTTCCGCTTGGAAGACAGTGGCCATTTTGCCTAGTGGTATGCTTTGGCGGAGGTTCAGATCGTCAGAGAAAACTCCGGCACCCGTTCCGTGCTTTGTTTTAGATCCATCAGTAAAGATGGATATATCTATATGCTGGGTAAACCCGGCATTTTCATAGACGTTAAATTGTCTATTGGAGGCATATTGCAGAGGGAGGTAGTCTACCATAGCGTCTAGAAGAGGGATCTTGTCGACGGCCTCATTCAGAATGCGGGTATGCCTGTCTCCCTTGCCTGCTGTGTGCCACAGCCCTTTGTAGCGCAGCCTCATGCAGTCCTTACGGCTACTTCCTTCACAAAAATATCAAATGGTGGAAGGCATAAGATCACCTCTAAAGCGACCGTAGGGGTTGAGCGTATAGCACCTGTAGAACTAAGACAGGCAAGACGTTGCATATGTCCTAGTTTACTTGCTGCCGTAGTCTGAAATGACTCCCAAGTATTTGACATTGTCTGAAAAGCTGAGAGAAGTATTGAATAGGAGAGGTCTACGTAAAGGTCCAACCTTCCTTTTTTTAGTGAAATTACCATTTCTGTCTTTGAAGGATTGACAGAGAGGCACTGTTCATTACACCATGTTTCCGTTATTCGAAGAGCTGTCTGCATCAAGTTACAGAGCGTGCCCTCGAACTTGTCAGTAATGAGGATGACGATGTCATCCGCATATCCAGTAGTATAGAATCCAGCATCATTGAGTGTGCTTAAAAGGCTGACAACCACTGTATTCCACAGTAGTGGAGACAGAACCCCCCTTGCGGACAGCCCTTCGTCACAACACCTCTAATGGAGTGGTCTCCTATATTAAATTGTACTGCTCTCATCGTAAGCATGTGTTTTATCCACTCTCAGAGAGTGGGTGCCACACCATGCCTGCGTAAGGCAAAGTTAATGCTCTCAAAGGAAGCCTTGTTGAAGGCTCCTTCAATATCAATGAAAACTTCCAGAGTGGACATTTTATTGTCCAGCGATCTCTCAATACGGTTCACTACAGCATGTAGCGCCGATCCAGTAGATCTCCCAGAGATATAGGCATGTTGGTTCAGGTGCAATCGGTGTAAAGCCACCACATTTCTCCGTATTTCTCGGTCACAAAGTCTCTCAAGCGTCTTTAGTAAGAAGGATGTAAGACTAATGAGACGATATGATTTGGCCTGGGTATAAACCGTATAAAAACTACCTTCATGTTTCTCCAGCTCTCCGGTATATATCGAAAAGCGATACATGCCCGGTAGATGCGCACCAGGTGAACAAGCATCAGGTTCAATCCCCACTGTAGTAAGGCTGGAAAAATACCGTCTACTCCTGGCGACTTGAAGGGGAGAAAGGAGTTTATAGCCCAGATTACCTTGTCACCCCGTACGACCTGGTTTGCCACATTCCACTCTTCCTCTGAGGGAGGTGGGATGTTGGGTCTTGGCTATACATTGGCAGGGGTGACAATACAGCCTGGAAAATGTGTTTGAATTAGCACTTTCGCTGTCTCTTCGGGTTTGGTTGTCAAAGAATCATCCCCTAGCCTGAGACAGCCTGACTGTTGGTTTGGATCCTTAGAAAGGATCTTTTTTAATCGAGCCGCGGAGGCAGTGGTCTCTATCTCTACGGAACTGCAAAACGTTTTCCAAAAGTCCTTCTGTCTCTGGCGGATTTCTTTTTTGTATAATCGTTTTTGGTCTTTATAGACCTCCCAGTCACTAGTAATTCTAGTTCTTTTTGCTTTGTTTGCCCAATGTTGATTTCATTCTGTCTAGTTTCGGACACCACCAGGAGGCTGTGCGGCTCGCTTTGGATGTCTTCAAGGGGCATGACGATTCGTGAGATTGTAGAATCGAGTTCTGCAGGATATCCATACTGATTTGCAAGTCTTCTACCTGATCTATCTTCTCTGGGAAAACCGAATCCACCAGGTGAGCTTCCAGATCTGTCTTGTAAGATAGTCTGTCAGTCCGCCTAGGGTTTCGATATTGTTTTGGTTGAGCTCGGTCTTCCTTGATGCTGCACAGACTAATCCATACACTATATAAAATGTTACCGAAACAATATGTCGAAGTCTTATCCTCATACTTATCTAACAGATTATTCCGAATTAAGCCAGGAGACGAATATTCAGTGCTGAAATAAATAAATGTGGGAGTACCTCAAGGTAGTGTTTTGGGGCCAATTTTATATTTAATGTACACAAATGACCTATCAGAGATCGAGGATAATTATAAAACAGCAACTTTCGCAGACGATACTGCCTTGCTTGCAGTAGCACATAACTTGAACATTTCCTCTAATAAGTAGCAAGAAGCAAGTAATGAAATATGCAGATGGACCAAAACTTGGAAAATTAATTTAAACGAGCTGAAATCTGTTTATGTTAATTTCACCAACAAGATATTAACTGACACAATGGCTCTAAATATGAATGGTACTGCAGTACCATATCAAAATAAAACTAAGTTAGTAGTTATGATCCTGAATGCCAAGCTCGGATGGAAGGAACATGAGGAAATGGCAGAACTGTGCCTTAAATACAGACAATACTCTTGACCTTTGGGAAGATATTCACAATTATCTATTAAAAACAAAGTGGTAATCTATAATGAAATTATCAAACCTATTTGGCTGTACGATATTCAACTCTGGGGGTGTACCAGAAAGACCAACCTTGCAAGGGTTCAAACCTTTCAAAATAAAGTTTTACGGAACTTCTTAAATGGTCCGTGGTTCGTCCGAAATTGCGATCTACATTGGAATCTTGGAATCCCAACTATGGTCCAAGAAATCAAGATGTATGCTGGCAGGCACGAGGCCAAGCTTCTTGAAAACACGAACGCAGAAGCTCTTCAGCTACTGGACAATCAAACTCTTGTCCGAAGACTAAACAGGGCCAAACCTTTTGAACTTGTTTAAGTGCAGTGCATGTATAAAAGCAGAGCATTGTGCGCGAGTGACTGTGATTAGCACCTTTCGTCATCAATGACAACTGAAATAAATCATTGAATGAACTTTAGCACATAAGAACTTAGTATTTTGAGCAGTTTTAATATTCCATAATGCATTTTTTTAAAATGCAGCAGAAGTTTGAATATTTCCACCACTAGTTTATCCGATTTTGACTATAAGAGTAACGTCTGGCTTAAAAAGGCAGCAGCTTGGTTGAAGTGCCAGATTTAAACCCGGAGCTAGAACTCTGGCCTCTGATATGTAGATAAACACCCAAAAAGTTCTGGGTTTGTCTTATATGTCATCCATGCTTTGGCTTTAGATCAAAAAATTGCTCTAGATATTCTTCTTTGCAAGAGACTCTAATAAAATTTGTTTGGAAATGGATAATAAGAACGTTTTCCATAAGTGTTCAAATTTATACTAGTTACTGCATGTAGAAGCAAATTAAGCTGCGTCTAGCACGCTGATCATCGCCAGCGTGGTCGAGCGGCTAGAGCTCTCAGGCTGCGGTGCTACGGTATGGGGTTCCATCCTCACATCTGACAACGGCGACCCGTCCAATCGCTTTAAAAATTGAGTACCGGAACCACAGTTCTGGAAGTAGGGAAAGTAAGGCAGTCGTCGAAGGCGTGATGCTAACCACATCACCTAGTACGCCGTTAACGGTGTGCCAGATTGACTGGGTTTCGGAAAGATATATTTCGGTGACCCTGACTCGCCTTGTCTCAGGCCACGTCCCTACATGGGATGGAGTGCCCGAACTTTACTTACTTACTATCACGCTGATTTGTCACCAAACGATCTTACTTCGTCTATGCTCAAGTAGTTATAGCTGACCGCTATTTAATTTATTATTATCTGACACAACAGCTACAAACTATTTTTCCCAGAAAATGGCCTTCAGAGTCCTGACCACTCTCCTCAAACTGAATTATCCCTGTGGCCCGTCGATTTTCGGTACCATCAAAACTAATTCCTAGACTACCTTCCGGGTTGCCCTAGAGTCACCCTTTGCATCGCGGATCATCCGGCTTGCTCTATCTAGTCGTTGTTTTATTTTACGTTTAAACTGTACATAAGTTTTAGTCTTAAGTTGATTTACAAGGATGACATGTAATACTAGAAATAATATATTTAACTTTGCTAAAATGTTCTGAATCTAATCAATCGAATCAATCAACTAATTCTGACTGGTGGCTATTCCAAAGGCAATTATAGGCGAACAAGCAATTAAAATACAACAATTATGTGCATGTTACAACATTAATAGGTAAGTTTAATGTAACATTCGTCGATTTATGTGAAATATTAAATTACACTCTATGTATAATCCCACCTATCATTCTTTCTACACATCGTGCACACGGTAGCTGCAAATTTTCAATCACGTTCACTTAGGTTCACGGCCCAATTTTCAAATACATATTACTCACGTTAACGACGGGATCCACCGTGACCCAGCGTGACCCGACAGAGGCAGAAGCACGAAATATTAACGGTTATATTATAATTTTTGTATATTACAAAAATGCCAAACACGTTTTTGTGTGTTAATGTGTTGTTTATTGGTCTGTAAGTTAATAATTTATATTATATTAATGCATAAAACTGAAAATATTGCCTTAAAACGTTAAATAAATGTACCGGGTGGCCATAAACATCTGAGATCCCGGTAGCCATGGAATTAGCTACTTATAAATGTTGGTTAGCATTATACATATTTCAATTATAATAAGTATTGGTATGAAATGTAATAAAATGCAAATAAGAGGAGGGGAACGTGCCCCAGATTCTGCAGTTTAGCCTATGACTCGATTATAAAAATCTCCTGTTCTAACTTCAATACTTATTGCAATCTGTAATAATTTTTGACAGATAGGAATTTTAGTTGTGATGACATTTAGTTTAGTTGGATTCATCACTTTAATAAAGTGGTGTTGATTCCAAAGGTAATGTGATATCAGATATTTATGGCCACCCGGTATATACTGTAATGATTGACTGTATTGCGCTATATATGAGTTATGTATGTAATGTTTGACTACGTTTGACTTTTCTTATACTAATTAAGTTTTAACCAAATTCTCTTTTAAGATGAATTCAAGTAATTCTTATGCCCTTTAATATGAATTATTGCTATTGAATTATTAAATCCGTCTAGCTCAGCAGAACACGATTATTCTAAAAAACTAGTCGGTTCACGCATTCTAAATATTGTTATTCCTGAAAAGTGATTTTGTTTAATGAAAGCTTACTTTAAAATGAAATGACACCTTCGACAACTGTCAATGTCACTCAAAATTATGAAAGTAGAAAATTAATCCAAAATACACATTTGTTACAATTTGGCATTCAATAAACATGAAAATAGTAACTAGTCTCACCACAAGGTTCTACTCACAAGATGTTATCTCCACTAATAAGCGTGATGAAGTATAATACTAGCAAATACAACATTCGCCATCCAATTCACACGACGTATTCAACTACGAATAAACTAAGTTCAGCATCCAATTCCATAAATTACTTTATATAGTTTGTAGTATTTTAAGTTTTCTCCATTTGTTCATTATATAGTCTTCTTTTAAATTAACATTTTTTTATCTTCTCGCAAATTTTATATGACGTATTCCTCTTTATACACCAAATTTTATTACACTTATTTTAACATCCGACATATTGAATGACTTCTTTCAAATCAGTATTTGATACTACTCCTTCACTTTAATTCCGGTAATATTTGCATAATATTATAGACCCCTTCTGTTTTTTATGTTGTATTGTTCAACTGAATTTTAAAATATAAATCCATTATTTTACCAAATACACATGTTAATAATTCTGATTTTCCTTTTTAATGCTTAAATTCATCTTTCCTATTTAATAATGAAATATTTTTATTACTAAACTCTTGTAATCTTATTACCAAATAACTTAATCTTCTTATGGTAACCATTACAATACTTAATAAATCAGGAGTGATACAATGATTTTGTTGAGCAGTGTATTTAACTAAAATTATATTCGGTTTGTGATATATCGTATTCCCTCGATAAATAGTTTTTGAGATATACCACCAACAGACAAACGAACAGAATTGAGAAAACCTGTGTTCGTCATCTAGGGATCCTGAAAGTGAAGATCTAAAGAAATCTGGGAAGGTGATTTTTACACGATTATAATACTTCGTTCGCCTTTTAAACGAGAGAAGTAAAAAAGGATCGTAATTTGATTTCTCCATACTATTAGGAGATTTGCAGACCTAACCATGGCGTTTTACAATAAATAGTTACTGAGAAATCACTTTATCATCCAACCCTTAGCGCCCACTGCTGGACATAGGTCTCCCTCATTGATTTACAGTTTGTTCGATTTTGTGCAGCCTGAATCCAGTTACTAGTAACCCTTTTGATGTCGTCAGTCCATCGGGTAGGTGGTCTCCCTCTGCTGCGCTTATCTGACCTGTTGTTCTCCATCCGGGCTATGTGACCTGCCCAGTTCCACTTGAGTTGACATATTCGCTCAATGATATCACTTGCTCCTGTTCTTTGTCTTAGGTCTTCATTCCTAACATGGTCTTTTAGAGACAAGCCCAGCATTGACCTTTCAATTCTACGTTGAGTAGTTCTTAATTTACGAGCTGTTGTAGAAGTTAAAGTTAAAGTCTCAGCGCCGTATGTCATAACAGGTAGAATGCATTGGTTGTATACCTTTCTTTTGAGATACGTTGGAAGGTCAATTTTAAATACATGAGCTAATTTACCATAAGCTGCCCAGGCGAGAGAGATTCTTCTAGTTAATTCACAA
Organism: Agriotes lineatus; assembly: GCA_940337035.1. NCBI lineage: Eukaryota > Metazoa > Arthropoda > Insecta > Coleoptera > Elateridae > Agriotes > Agriotes lineatus. Next base: position 79,317 of record CALNHX010000812.1, read on the forward strand.
GTTTGGTTGTCTCTTGATATTCTAATTTCATGACCTAAGTAAGTGTATTTTTCTGTTAATTTAACAGCACTGCCGCCGATATTGATGTGGTCATTTGGTACCAAATTGGTCATGAATTTTGTTGTGTGGAAATTGATGTTTAAGCCAATACTGGAGCAGACAGTTTGCAGTTCTTGTAACATTTCTTTTATTTCTCCAAGATCATCCGATATTAGAACAATATCATCTGCAAATCTAAAGTGCGTCAGTTGTTGACCATCTATATTTATGCCTCTTCTATACCAGTTGAGCTTTTTGAATGCGTATTCTAAGACTGTAATAAATAGCTTTGGTGACATGGTGTCTCCTTGTCGTACATCTCTTCTAATTGGAATATAGTTTGTGTTGTCATGCATTGTTACAGTCACCGTCGCATTTTTATAGATGTTGTGTATTAGCTTATAGTATCTATAGTCGAAACGGCATTCTTTTAGAGCTTCTACCACAGCACTCAGTTCGACTGTATCAAACGCTTTGTGAAAGTCAACTCAAGCGAGAGCTAATGGTCTGTTATATTCTATAGACTTTTCAATTAATGTTTTAACAGTCTGTAGGTGATCATTTGTTCCAAAACTTGAGCGAAAACCAGCCTGTTCTTCTGGCTGGTAAAAATCTAGCTTTCTTTTTAATCTTGTGTGTTAAGACTCCCGATTTTCGTTAAGAACCTATGTGTAATTCCGCATTCCGCTCCCGCATATTGCAGCGTAATTTAAGCCATCGGGCATCTTTCGCAAATTCTCGAACTGTTTGGCACATATGTAGGCCAAATCCCGACATCTGTCGCATAAAGTATCTTAATTAAGGCATTTGCTTCAATCTAGAGGCGAACGCTGTAACGCATGATCATAACATCAGAACCCTGCTAAGTAACTTAATAAATCGCTGGTAGATGGAGTTTGCATTCAGTCCTCAAGTTAAAAAGGCGAGGCCTTGGATATCAGGTTACCGCGCCGGCGAGGCGAGCGTGACACACGGGGAAGTCCCCACGCCTTGTTGCGCGCTGCATCTTGGCGCTTGCAAGTCAGCACTTCGAACAATAGATCCTTTATGTACCCGAGTAAGTTGCCCAACTATGGAAAGTTTTACGCATGACGCAATCATCGAACTTATGCTGCGTCCTGCGCGTTCCCTCCCGAGTCCAATTTAAGCTTCGCTATCGCACGGATGTGCAAGTTAACTTAAGAACAAAGAACAACCCCTTTAGTTCTTAGGGGCGCGTTGTACCCTCGGATTTGTGGCAGTTATAAGTGCTTTTCGTCCCTTAAAGTTCTGAGTACCGGAGTGTACAATTCTTCGCCCAGGTCGGCGGATTCGTGATAGGAACGAACATAAAGCATCAATATACAGGGTGAGCAGTTGTGAGTTATCGTTTGGCTCCACCCTGCTACTTCTTCGAAGGATCTTGCCGCCACAATTTCCCGAGGAAACCGTTCAACCGTCCCTACCTGTTCATCAACCCTTGCCGCATCTAAGCTGCTATCGCAACCCTCTTCTGTAAGCATCGCCAGAGCGTTGAATCTCCAGGTCGGAATCTTCCGGCATCAGCACTTCAACAACACAGTTGCTTGGAGCCCTAACAGTAAATCAAGGTATTGTACTAGTAGTTACATAAAACAGTGAATTGCGTATTATACAGTGACGTGCGAAGTTTTGGAACTCTCAATCTATCGTATATGCTATTTGTGGGCCGCGTGCTAATTACCCGAGCCCTAGCTATCGTCAAGTGACGTAAATAGAAGCCTTCAGCATAAGTTTATGGAAGCCTAGCTCCGGGAATTGTGGAGAGCCTTGAGGCAAATTAAATTAGCGTATTCCGGGACCTAGGTGACCAATATTCTCAGCGGATGCGCCGCTTTCTTGGCCTTCAGCCTTTATTGTGTTGCATTGTTTACTAACCCCAATTTGTAGCATTTGCTACTTGCACACTTGCCTTCGGGCCTGTACCTAGTATGGTAATAGATTACCCATTTTTACTTTACGTCTTGTTTTTCATTTCAATTGTTTGTGTATTATTGTGACTGACAAGAATTGAGTTTCTTGTGGCGTTGTGTATGTATTCCTTTGTACAGGGCCTAAGCAACTGGAGAAAGGACACCCAAAAGGTAGGTGTAAAAAGCCAGTGCCGTAGGAGTACTCCTGGAGTGCAACGCAACGCTACTGCGATTGGTTTTCGACGTTTGACCGGTCGTCAGCTAATTATTAATCTTAACATCTTTCAAATGTCGTGGCGCCCCATAATCTTGTCTTAATAACCCGATATCGACACCCCGTCGTGGCATTTCGCCCCAAGACGCACCCTAAACTTGTGAACCCTCCCACGCGATTGAGTTCTGGCCGGACATTTGAGCTGTGGGGGTACCTACGAAGGGCGGACACTGCTACGAGCACCCCATGGGGTCTTAATGAGAAATTTATCGTGTAACAGCTTAATTGGCGCTCTGCAACGTGGAGCTTTGTTTTTGTCGTTAACGCCCTTCCGGCTTTGTTTTTTCTTTGTTTAGGCGTCGTAATCCACCGTAGGACTTTATTCCTTTGTGAAAACAATAACAAGACCGTTTTCATTCGTTGTCCATATGTTTTTTCTTGTCACTTTGTTTCTTTTAGTGTCTTTTCTTATCCCTTGTGGGTTATCGTGCGTTTTTTCTTGTTTTCTTGCGTTTCCTATTTGTTTTTTCTTGTCCTTCATTGATTTCTATTTGTTTTTTCGTGTTTTCATTTGTTTTCTATTTGTCTTTTCTTGTTTTTTCTTTGTTTTCACTTGTTTTCTCTTGTTTTCCCTTGAGTAAAGACTGTTACTTTGGTGTTTCTTTATCTTTTCTTGTTTCTTTTTGATAATTTTCGGTTGAGGTCGTTTTGCCTTCTTGTGTTAAGAATCCTATTAACTAAACATTGGTTATTGCACCCTTACGTATTGAAACCTTTCTGTTTTCCTTTGCCCAATCTTCAAAATGGTTTTGAAAATGCATATCGAACGTTTACTTCGAGCGGAAGCGGAGTATGAGTTGCGAATTAGAGGCCATGATGCCACCGGTACGGTGACCCTTTTGCGCTCTCGGTTACGTGACGTGTTAAAAGATGAGGGACGCATAGAAAAAGTAACGAGACCGGCGTACCCTTATACGTTTGAGGAGGATGTTGCAGCAGTAACATTTTTGACCGAGGAAACAGAAACAAAAATTCAAGCGTACTTAGCGGACCCGACCAAAGAATTGGCGGCGGCTATTGAAACAAAATTTTGTCACGGGTTAGGACGACTTACTAATTGTCCGACAGCAACGGCAGAGGAGAAGGCTACGAAAGATACATTATTCGCCGTGTTGTCTCTTATGCGTTCCGGGTATGAGATTAAACAAGTTAAACTCGTTTCAGCTGTAGCTGCGCTCGAGACAGACCCGGCACCTTCAAATTTTGGCACCACGACTACCAATAGTGCTACGTTAGCAACCGTTACGCCTACTGCCAGCTCAACAACGACTACGTCATTAACTTCAGTAACGACAACCCCGAGTAAAGTCTCACTAACGCCACGAACAATTTCATACAAAGCCACTCCTGTTTCGCGATGGAATTTACAATTTTCAGGCGACCAAAAAGGATTATCCGTGAATGCTTTCATCGAACGTGCTAATGAATTACGATTGGCTAGGAACCTTACCGAGGACGAATTATTTACGCAGGCTATTGATTTATTTTCGGGTAATGCGTTACTGTGGTATCGAGCCAATAGAACAATACCTACCGATTGGCATGATTTAGTGCGACTTTTGCGATTGGAATTTCAACCAACTGACTACGATGAGCGACTACTAGAGGAAATTAGGCGTCGTACTCAAGGTTCGTCGGAGACTATGGGAATTTATATTGCCGTGTTGCGCACCATGTTTTCGCGTTTGACGGAAAGCGTACCGGAAGAAAAGCAGTTGCGGATCATGCTGCGTAATATTTCGCCGTTGTATCAGACTCAACTAGGACTAACGGATATTCGTTCCATTAATGAATTACTACAGTACGGTCGAAAAATCGAGGAACGTCGGTATGCGATTGAAACATACGTACCGCCGACTCGAAAGAAGACTGACCTTGAAACTGATCTCGCGTATGTGGAGACAACCTCTGTTGTCGAAACAACTGAACGTGTCGCTACCATTGAAGCACCTCGCGCTTCGACAAGTGAGAATAGTACTCGTAACCCGACACCAAAATTGACTTTTAAATGTTGGAACTGTGATGAGTCAGGCCATAGGGCCAGCGTATGTCCGCATCCCCGCGGAAAGAAATTTTGTTATCGATGTGGTAAACCGGAAGTAACCGTTAATACGTGCCCACGCTGCAAAGCAGGATCTAAGAGGCAGGGAAACGGTTCCGCGAGACGTTGAACGGTCGAGCGACGTCGACGCGTATTTTCACTAACTCGACTAAATTCATTAAGCAGGCCATTGATAAGCGTGAGACTCAATTCGTTAAGAATAAGATCATTTTGGATTATGTATTGGAGAGGTCTTTGGATGATCAGCGACCCTATGTAACGGTAAACATTATGGGCTTCAAAATGTTGGCTTTGCTAGATTCAGGCGCTAACCGCACAATTTTAGGAAATAACGGTTGGGAAGTGTTGCGAACCATGGGGTTACGGTTGAATAGGAAGTTACGACCCTTGTGTTCAGTAGCAAACGGACAGACTGTGGAAAGTTTGGGAACTGTCCACTTGCCGATTCAATTATATGACAAAATTATAACTATCGACGTCTTAATTGTCCCAGATGTACCGCATACTCTGATCTTAGGGATTGATTTTTGGAAATCCGTGGGTATCGTACCCGACGTGTTTCGTGGCGAATGGAAATTTTCCAACCCTCGTTTAGCTACCATTAATACGCCCACCGGCACCTTGCAGTCAAACTTAGACTTGAGTAAAGAACAACAACTTCAATTAGACGCTTTGGTTAGTCAGCATTTTTCGAATACTAGAACAGAACTTGGGTGTGCTAAATACGTAGAACACAAAATTACAACTACGGCAGCACCGATCAAGCAACGGTACTATCCAGTTTCTCCCGCCATGCAAGGGCATATCGACAATGAACTAGATAAAATGCTTAAAGCAGGTGTTGTAGAACGCTCACGATCAGCTTGGTCGAGCCCTATTTTGCTGGTAAAGAAAAAGGATGGTTCCTATCGGTTTTGTGTTGACTTTCGGAAACTTAATAGTGTCACTGACAAGGACGCGTACCCATTACCCTATGTTGCGTCAATTTTGGACCGTCTACGTGACGCGCGTTTTATAACATCTTTGGATATCAAGTCGGCCTATTGGCAAATTAAAATGAGTGATGAGTCAAAGGAACTAACAGCGTTTACAGTGCCTGGACGTGGTTTGTACCAGTTTACGCGTATGCCGTTCGGCTTGCATAATGCACCAGCCACGTGGCAACGGTTTGTCGACCATGTCTTAGGCCCCGAACTCGAACCATACGTTTTCGTATACCTTGATGATGTGATTATTTGTACCCCGTCATTTGAAAAGCATTTAGAGATCCTTAATGAGGTTCTGCAGCGTCTACAAGACGCAGGCTTAACCTTGGGACGTAACAAGTGCCATTTTTGTCAACCCGAGTTGCGATACTTAGGATATGTTGTTAACGCTCAAGGACTCCTGATCGATCCCGACAAGATATCCGCGATTCTGAATTTACCCCAGCCTAAGAGCGTTTCTGAAATCCGACGAGTGGTCGGTATGGCTTCGTGGTACCGGCGATTCATTCCAAATTTTTCGTCAATTATCGCACCTCTAACGTCTCTGTTGAAGAAGTATCAAAAGTTCGAGTGGACCGAGTCGTGTGAACTCGCGTTCGCTACCATCAAAAATTGTTTGGTTTCCGCACCCATTTTAACGTGCCCTGATTTCAGTCTCCCGTTCACTGTTCAAACGGATGCTTCTAATATTGGCATCGGAGCCGTTTTGACTCAGACCATCGATGGCCATGAGCAAGTGATTTGCTACATTAGTCGCACCCTAACGAAACCGGAACGAAACTTTTCGGTCACGGAACGTGAATGCTTAGCTGTTCTTTGGGCTATTGAAAATCTCCGACCTTACCTCGAAGGCACTCATTTTATGGTAATTACCGATCACCATTCGTTGATATGGCTTAACAATCTTAAAGAACCTACGGGTAGACTTGCCCGTTGGGCCGTCCGTATTCAACAATATGACTTTACTATCAAGCATCGCAAGGGTAAAGACCATGTCGTTCCTGATGCGCTATCCCGCGCTGTACCGGTCGTCGATGTTGTCTCGGTACCAGATCCCGATGAGGCCAACCCTATCGATCTCGACCCTATCGAACCTGTACCGTCTGTTGGTCAAACTGACCGATGGTATAAACGAATGCGTCAACGCGTAGCCGAAAAACCCTTTGCGTTCCCAAATTGGAAAGTAGACAACCACGAGTTGTTTAAACATGTTAATGTCAAGTACCCAGACCTTAATGACGGGGATAGTTGGAAAAGAGTCATTCCTAAACCCCAACGTGCCGAAATCTTGCGAAAGAATCACGACGAGCCTACCGCAGGCCATTTAGGGATCTTTAAAACCTTTGGTCGCATCGCCCAACACTATTATTGGCCCAAACTTAAAGCCGACGTAGTACGCTACGTAAACCATTGCACCACGTGTTTGTCCCAAAAACCCGAACAAAAACGTCCCGCTGGCCTAATGTGTCGACACCCGGTCGTTACTAAACCTTGGCAGATGGTTTCCATTGACATTGTAGGACCTTTACCCCACTCTAAAAAGGGATACGTGTACATCCTATCGATCGTCGATTATTTCACGAAATTCACGCTATTCTTCCCGATGCGTACCGCTACTGCGGCTACAGTTTCACGATTGATCGAAGACAATGTTTTCTTACTTTTTGGAGCACCTCAGTTTGTACTGGTCGATAACGGTGTACAGTTCCGTAGTAAGGAATTCCGACATCTAGCGGACACCTATAAGTCAAAAATCATCTTTAACGCCTATTATCACGCACAAGCCAATCCGGTAGAACGGGTGAATCGAGTGTTGAAGACAATGCTAGCATCCTACGTAAAGGACAATCATCGTGATTGGGATAAATATCTTTCGAAAGTTGCTTGCGCCGTACGTACCGCTATCCATGAAGTCACCGGACTGACTCCTTATTTCGCAAATTTTGGTAGAGAAATCCAGTTGGAGGGAAATGACTCCGACAACCCTATCGAGACGGATGGTTCCGAACAAATTCAGGTAGCAGACCGTAAAGCCCTGGTACAACGGGCTCCCGCGTTGAAGTCTCTCTATCAGGATATCGTTAAGCGCCTAGATACCGCGTATAAAGCCGCAAAGGCAACGTACGATCTGCGTAGGCGTCCCGCTCACTTTAACGTTGGTGATACCGTGTGGCGTCGCAATCACGTGCTCTCCGACGCGACTAAACATTTTAACGCTAAACTAGCACCTAAATTTGTAGCACCTTTTTATATTCAACGAAAGGTTTCGCTTGCCACTTACGAATTATCGGATCAAACTGGCGCTTCTAAAGGCGTCTGGCATGCTAAAGACTTAAAACCTAATCCGACGGGCGACTAAATTCTTGTCGTTCGTTTTCCTTCAATGACTTCGACCTTAGGTCACTATTCCCTTTTTCCCCTATTTTTGGGTTGCCCATCTTTGCTCACGAATAGTAACATCTGCTGTGGGAATTACACAATGCGCCGATCCCGTGACGCGCAGCGTGCCCTCTCCAGGTAGATCGTGGACGAAACCCTGGGCTCCCTTATATTTCCCCTTTTTATTTAGTAGTTGCAATCTTTGCAAGCATTGATCCCTGTGTTCGATTGGTAGGTTGGACGAAAACTTATGCAGGTGTAAGACATTATTTCACCCGATCTCGACGAGTGCTTCAAGCATTCAGTTTGGTTCAACCAAACGACCCCGTTGGGTCACATTCTTCTTCTCTGCACACTATCTTTACCTTTATTTTCTTCCCTCAGTTCTATCAACCGTGTCCCGGCGACGACTACCAAACCCCTTTGCGTATCTTTATTTTCAACCTTCTGAAACCGTGCTGTTAGGCGGTAGCCATGGGCCCGGTGTTCAGGTCCAGTCGGTGTTTCGTGCCTATCGCCGCAGTACGTGCCATGCCTGTTTCCGGCATGGTCGGCTTTCGTAGTGTGGAGGGACAGTCGAGCCTGCCGGCGAGACTGTCGTATTTTTCGTGTCTTGTGGTAAGTGTTTGTTTGGTTCCCCGAGGGGACCAAACTTGGTCGTTTAGTGGACCCCTGGTGGAGTACCATTCCTTTTGGGACAACTTGTCCAATGTCGCCCGTCTTCCGTGGTCCAGGGAATGGATACTAGCCTTCTGCGAACCACCAGGTCCGACCCGAATTTCCGTATTTTCCACTGGCGTATCCAGTCTTTCTTCTTCCTCTTCTCACTTCACACCTTTCGCGCCCTATCTAGTAGCCAGAGTGCGTAATTCTTTTGGGGTTGCAACTCTGTCCTTATCGGTTGCCTTAGTTGTCGATGCTTCGTGAACTCGTCACGTTTTGCTGGTATAGCTTTATCTACCGGGGGCGGTAGCATGTGGTGTCCGTCACGACGACTGAGCGACGGAGGAGCTCTTTCGTGGGAGGTACCGATCTTCAATCCCTACCTTCCGTACCTTTTGTTAGCTACGTAGCGGTTCTGCGCTTTGCGCACCATTTATACCATAGAGGTACCTTACCTTTTGGTCTATCTTTGCTGTTTTCAGTTCCTGTTTCGGAGTCCCCTTCTATGATTTCTTGATTGTCGAGCTCGACAACGAGTCGTTGTCCGCGGGTGCATTTGCACTTGCCGTTCCCGTTCACGCCGCTTGTGTTGTTTCCCTTTGGGTCTTTTGTAGACTCACCGGCGTTGACCGGTATGTTCCTATACCTAGGCCCATACCTCCGTTTCGGTCCCTTGGACGTTAATTACCACTTCCCTTACTCACAGGTACATTCTATCAGCCAATAATCGTTTTGGAATTGGGCTTCCTACCGCCTGTGCCTTGTTTCTGGCCCGTGTAAGTTCTGATCGCACGTAAAATGTGATTTGGGGTCAGGTGTAACTCGGTCGTCTCGGTTTTCTTTTGACCACTCAAGAGACTTCCGGGGTCAATCTCTTTAAGTAAAGGGGGTGTTAAGACTCCCGATTTTCGTTAAGAACCTATGTGTAATTCCGCATTCCGTTCCCGCATATTGCAGCGTAATTTAAGCCATCGGGCATCTTTCGCAAATTCTCGAACTGTTTGGCACATATGTAGGCCAAATCCCGACATCTGTCGCATAAAGTATCTTAATTAAGGCATTTGCTTCAATCTAGAGGCGAACGCTGTAACGCATGATCATAACATCAGAACCCTGCTAAGTAACTTAATAAATCGCTGGTAGATGGAGTTTGCATTCAGTCCTCAAGTTAAAAAGGCGAGGCCTTGGATATCAGGTTACCGCGCCGGCGAGGCGAGCGTGACACACGGGGAAGTCCCCACGCCTTGTTGCGCGCTGCATCTTGGCGCTTGCAAGTCAGCACTTCGAACAATAGATCCTTTATGTACCCGAGTAAGTTGCCCAACTATGGAAAGTTTTACGCATGACGCAATCATCTAACTTATGCTGCGTCCTGCGCGTTCCCTCCCGAGTCCAATTTAAGCTTCGCTATCGCACGGATGTGCAAGTTAACTTAAGAACAAAGAACAACCCCTTTAGTTCTTAGGGGCGCGTTGTACCCTCGGATTTGTGGCAGTTATAAGTGCTTTTCGTCCCTTAAAGTTCTGAGTACCGGAGTGTACAATTCTTCGCCCAGGTCGGCGAATTCGTGATAGGAACGAACATAAAGCATCAATATACAGGGTGAGCAGTTGTGAGTTATCGTTTGGCTCCACCCTGCTACTTCTTCGAAGGATCTTGCCGCCACAATTTCCCGAGGAAACCGTTCAACCGTCCCTACCTGTTCATCAACCCTTGCCGCATCTAAGCTGCTATCGCAACCCTCTTCTGTAAGCATCGCCAGAGCGTTGAATCTCCAGGTCGGAATCTTCCGGCATCAGCACTTCAACAACACAGTTGCTTGGAGCCCTAACAGTAAATCAAGGTATTGTACTAGTAGTTACATAAAACAGTGAATTGCGTATTATACAGTGACGTGCGAAGTTTTGGAACTCTCAATCTATCGTATATGCTATTTGTGGGCCGCGTGCTAATTACCCGAGCCCTAGCTATCGTCAAGTGACGTAAATAGAAGCCTTCAGCATAAGTTTATGGAAGCCTAGCTCCGGGAATTGTGGAGAGCCTTGAGGCAAATTAAATTAGCGTATTCCGGGACCTAGGTGACCAATATTCTCAGCGGATGCGCCGCTTTCTTGGCCTTCAGCCTTTATTGTGTTGCATTGTTTACTAATCCCAATTTGTAGCATTTGCTACTTGCACACTTTCCTTCGGGCCTGTACCTAGTATGGTAATAGATTACCCATTTTTACTTTACGTCTTGTTTTTCATTTCAATTGTTTGTGTATTATTGTGACTGACAAGAATTGAGTTTCTTGTTGCGTTGTGTATGTATTCCTTTGTACAGGGCCTAAGCAACTGGAGAAAGGACACCCAAAAGGTAGGTGTAAAAAGCCAGCGCCGTAGGAGTACCCCTGGAGTGCAACGCAACGCTACTGCGATTGGTTTTCGACGTTTGACCGGTCGTCAGCTAATTATTAATCTTAACATCTTTCAAATGTCGTGGCGCCCCATAATCTTGTCTTAATAACCCGATATCGACACCCCGTCGTGGCATTTCGCCCCAAGACGCACCCTAAACTTGTGAACCCTCCCACGCGATTGAGTTCTGGCCGGACATTTGAGCTGTGGGGGTACGTACGAGGGGCGGACACTGCTACGAGCACCCCATGGGGTCTTAATGAGCAATTTATCGTGTAACAGCTTAATTGGCGCTCTGCAACGTGGAGCTTTGTTTTTGTCGTTAACGCCCTTCCGGCTTTGTTTTTTCTTTGTTTAGGCGTCGTAATCCACCGTAGGACTTTATTCCTTTGTGAAAACAATAACAAGACCGTTTTCATTCGTTGTCCATATGTTTTTTTCTTGTCACTTTGTTTCTTTTAGTGTCTTTTCTTATCCCTTGTGGGTTATCGTGCGTTTTTTCTTGTTTTCTTGCGTTTCCTATTTGTTTTTTCTTGTCCTTCATTGATTTCTATTTGTTTTTTCGTGTTTTCATTTGTTTTCTATTTGTCTTTTCTTGTTTTTTCTTTGTTTTCACTTGTTTCTCTTGTTTTCCCTTGAGTAAAGACTGTTACTTTGGTGGTTTCTTTATCTTTTCTTGTTTCTTTTTGATAATTTTCGGTTGAGGTCGTTTTGCCTTCTTGTGTTAAGAATCCTATTAACTAAACATTGGTTATTGCACCCTTACGTATTGAAACCTTTCTGTTTTCCTTTGCCCAATCTTCAAAATGGTTTTGAAAATGCATATCGAACGTTTACTTCGAGCGGAAGCGGAGTATGAGTTGCGAATTAGAGGCCATGATGCCACCGGTACGGTGACCCTTTTGCGCTCTCGGTTACGTGACGTGTTAAAAGATGAGGGACGCATAGAAAAAGTAACGAGACCGGCGTACCCTTATACGTTTGAGGAGGATGTTGCAGCAGTAACATTTTTGACCGAGGAAACAGAAACAAAAATTCAAGCGTACTTAGCGGACCCGACCAAAGAATTGGCGGCGGCTATTGAAACAAAATTTTGTCACGGGTTAGGACGACTTACTAATTGTCCGACAGCAACGGCAGAGGAGAAGGCTACGAAAGATACATTATTCGCCGTGTTGTCTCTTATGCGTTCCGGGTATGAGATTAAACAAGTTAAACTCGTTTCAGCTGTAGCTGCGCTCGAGACAGACCCGGCACCTTCAAATTTTGGCACCACGACTACCAATAGTGCTACGTTAGCAACCGTTACGCCTACTGCCAGCTCAACAACGACTACGTCATTAACTTCAGTAACGACAACCCCGAGTAAAGTCTCACTAACGCCACGAACAATTTCATACAAAGCCACTCCTGTTTCGCGATGGAATTTACAATTTTCAGGCGACCAAAAAGGATTATCCGTGAATGCTTTCATCGAACGTGCTAATGAATTACGATTGGCTAGGAACCTTACCGAGGACGAATTATTTACGCAGGCTATTGATTTATTTTCGGGTAATGCGTTACTGTGGTATCGAGCCAATAGAACAATACCTACCGATTGGCATGATTTAGTGCGACTTTTGCGATTGGAATTTCAACCAACTGACTACGATGAGCGACTACTAGAGGAAATTAGGCGTCGTACTCAAGGTTCGTCGGAGACTATGGGAATTTATATTGCCGTGTTGCGCACCATGTTTTCGCGTTTGACGGAAAGCGTACCGGAAGAAAAGCAGTTGCGGATCATGCTGCGTAATATTTCGCCGTTGTATCAGACTCAACTAGGACTAACGGATATTCGTTCCATTAATGAATTACTACAGTACGGTCGAAAAATCGAGGAACGTCGGTATGCGATTGAAACATACGTACCGCCGACTCGAAAGAAGACTGACCTTGAAACTGATCTCGCGTATGTGGAGACAACCTCTGTTGTCGAAACAACTGAACGTGTCGCTACCATTGAAGCACCTCGCGCTTCGACAAGTGAGAATAGTACTCGTAACCCGACACCAAAATTGACTTTTAAATGTTGGAACTGTGATGAGTCAGGCCATAGGGCCAGCGTATGTCCGCATCCCCGCGGAAAGAAATTTTGTTATCGATGTGGTAAACCGGAAGTAACCGTTAATACGTGCCCACGCTGCAAAGCAGGATCTAAGAGGCAGGGAAACGGTTCCGCGAGACGTTGAACGGTCGAGCGACGTCGACGCGTATTTTCACTAACTCGACTAAATTCATTAAGCAGGCCATTGATAAGCGTGAGACTCAATTCGTTAAGAATAAGATCATTTTGGATTATGTATTGGAGAGGTCTTTGGATGATCAGCGACCCTATGTAACGGTAAACATTATGGGCTTCAAAATGTTGGCTTTGCTAGATTCAGGCGCTAACCGCACAATTTTAGGAAATAACGGTTGGGAAGTGTTGCGAACCATGGGGTTACGGTTGAATAGGAAGTTACGACCCTTGTGTTCAGTAGCAAACGGACAGACTGTGGAAAGTTTGGGAACTGTCCACTTGCCGATTCAATTATATGACAAAATTATAACTATCGACGTCTTAATTGTCCCAGATGTACCGCATACTCTGATCTTAGGGATTGATTTTTGGAAATCCGTGGGTATCGTACCCGACGTGTTTCGTGGCGAATGGAAATTTTCCAACCCTCGTTTAGCTACCATTAATACGCCCACCGGCACCTTGCAGTCAAACTTAGACTTGAGTAAAGAACAACAACTTCAATTAGACGCTTTGGTTAGTCAGCATTTTTCGAATACTAGAACAGAACTTGGGTGTGCTAAATACGTAGAACACAAAATTACAACTACGGCAGCACCGATCAAGCAACGGTACTATCCAGTTTCTCCCGCCATGCAAGGGCATATCGACAATGAACTAGATAAAATGCTTAAAGCAGGTGTTGTAGAACGCTCACGATCAGCTTGGTCGAGCCCTATTTTGCTGGTAAAGAAAAAGGATGGTTCCTATCGGTTTTGTGTTGACTTTCGGAAACTTAATAGTGTCACTGACAAGGACGCGTACCCATTACCCTATGTTGCGTCAATTTTGGACCGTCTACGTGACGCGCGTTTTATAACATCTTTGGATATCAAGTCGGCCTATTGACAAATTAAAATGAGTGATGAGTCAAAGGAACTAACAGCGTTTACAGTGCCTGGACGTGGTTTGTACCAGTTTACGCGTATGCCGTTCGGCTTGCATAATGCACCAGCCACGTGGCAACGGTTTGTCGACCATGTCTTAGGCCCCGAACTCGAACCATACGTTTTCGTATACCTTGATGATGTGATTATTTGTACCCCGTCATTTGAAAAGCATTTAGAGATCCTTAATGAGGTTCTGCAGCGTCTACAAGACGCAGGCTTAACCTTGGGACGTAACAAGTGCCATTTTTGTCAACCCGAGTTGCGATACTTAGGATATGTTGTTAACGCTCAAGGACTCCTGATCGATCCCGACAAGATATCCGCGATTCTGAATTTACCCCAGCCTAAGAGCGTTTCTGAAATCCGACGAGTGGTCGGTATGGCTTCGTGGTACCGGCGATTCATTCCAAATTTTTCGTCAATTATCGCACCTCTAACGTCTCTGTTGAAGAAGTATCAAAAGTTCGAGTGGACCGAGTCGTGTGAACTCGCGTTCGCTACCATCAAAAATTGTTTGGTTTCCCACCCATTTTAACGTGCCCTGATTTCAGTCTCCCGTTCACTGTTCAAACGGATGCTTCTAATATTGGCATCGGAGCCGTTTTGACTCAGACCATCGATGGCCATGAGCAAGTGATTTGCTACATTAGTCGCACCCTAACGAAACCGGAACGAAACTTTTCGGTCACGGAACGTGAATGCTTAGCTCTTCTTTGGGCTATTGAAAATCTCCGACCTTACCTCGAAGGCACTCATTTTATGGTAATTACCGATCACCATTCGTTGATATGGCTTAACAATCTTAAAGAACCTACGGGTAGACTTGCCCGTTGGGCCGTCCGTATTCAACAATATGACTTTACTATCAAGCATCGCAAGGGTAAAGACCATGTCGTTCCTGATGCGCTATCCCGCGCTGTACCGGTCGTCGATGTTGTCTCGGTACCAGATCCCGATGAGGCCAACCCTATCGATCTCGACCCTATCGAACCTGTACCGTCTGTTGGTCAAACTGACCGATGGTATAAACGAATGCGTCAACGCGTAGCCGAAAAACCCTTTGCGTTCCCAAATTGGAAAGTAGACAACCACGAGTTGTTTAAACATGTTAATGTCAAGTACCCAGACCTTAATGACGGGGATAGTTGGAAAAGAGTCATTCCTAAACCCCAACGTGCCGAAATCTTGCGAAAGAATCACGACGAGCCTACCGCAGGCCATTTAGGGATCTTTAAAACCTTTGGTCGCATCGCCCAACACTATTATTGGCCCAAACTTAAAGCCGACGTAGTACGCTACGTAAACCATTGCACCACGTGTTTGTCCCAAAAACCCGAACAAAAACGTCCCGCTGGCCTAATGTGTCGACACCCGGTCGTTACTAAACCTTGGCAGATGGTTTCCATTGACATTGTAGGACCTTTACCCCACTCTAAAAAGGGATACGTGTACATCCTATCGATCGCCGATTATTTCACGAAATTCACGCTATTCTTCCCGATGCGTACCGCTACTGCGGCTACAGTTTCACGATTGATCGAAGACAATGTTTTCTTACTCTTTGGAGCACCTCAGTTTGTACTGGTCGATAACGGTGTACAGTTCCGTAGTAAGGAATTCCGACATCTAGCGGACACCTATAAGTCAAAAATCATCTTTAACGCCTATTATCACGCACAAGCCAATCCGGTAGAACGGGTGAATCGAGTGTTGAAGACAATGCTAGCATCCTACGTAAAGGACAATCATCGTGATTGGGATAAATATCTTTCGAAAGTTGCTTGCGCCGTACGTACCGCTATCCATGAAGTCACCGGACTGACTCCTTATTTCGCAAATTTTGGTAGAGAAATCCAGTTGGAGGGAAATGACTCCGACAACCCTATCGAGACGGATGGTTCCGAACAAATTCAGGTAGCAGACCGTAAAGCCCTGGTACAACGGGCTCCCGCGTTGAAGTCTCTCTATCAGGATATCGTTAAGCGCCTAGATACCGCGTATAAAGCCGCAAAGGCAACGTACGATCTGCGTAGGCGTCCCGCTCACTTTAACGTTGGTGATACCGTGTGGCGTCGCAATCACGTGCTCTCCGACGCGACTAAACATTTTAACGCTAAACTAGCACCTAAATTTGTAGCACCTTTTTATATTCAACGAAAGGTTTCGCTTGCCACTTACGAATTATCGGATCAAACTGGCGCTTCTAAAGGCGTCTGGCATGCTAAAGACTTAAAACCTAATCCGACGGGCGACTAAATTCTTGTCGTTCGTTTTCCTTCAATGACTTCGACCTTAGGTCACTATTCCCTTTTTCCCCTATTTTTGGGTTGCCCATCTTTGCTCACGAATAGTAACATCTGCTGTGGGAATTACACAATGCGCCGATCCCGTGACGCGCAGCGTGCCCTCTCCAGGTAGATCGTGGACGAAACCCTGGGCTCCCTTATATTTCCCCTTTTTATTTAGTAGTTGCAATCTTTGCAAGCATTGATCCCTGTGTTCGATTGGTAGGTTGGACGGAAACTTATGCAGGTGTAAGACATTATTTCACCCGATCTCGACGAGTGCTTCAAGCATTCAGTTTGGTTCAACCAAACGACCCCGTTGGGTCACATTCTTCTTCTCTGCACACTATCTTTACCTTTATTTTCTTCTCTCAGTTCTATCAACCGTGTCCCGGCGACGACTACCAAACCCCTTTGCGTATCTTTATTTTCAACCTTCTGAAACCGTGCTGTTAGGCGGTAGCCATGGGCCCGGTGTTCAGGTCCAGTCGGTGTTTCGTGCCTATCGCCGCAGTACGTGCCATGCCTGTTTCAGGCATGGTCGGCTTTCGTAGTGTGGAGGGACAGTCGAGCCTGCCGGCGAGACTGTCGTATTTTTCGTGTCTTGTGGTAAGTGTTTGTTTGGTTCCCCGAGGGGACCAAACTTGGTCGTTTAGTGGACCCCTGGTGGAGTACCATTCCTTTTGGGACAACTTGTCCAATGTCGCCCGTCTTCCGTGGTCCAGGGAATGGATATTAGCCTTCTGCGAACCACCAGGTCCGACCCGAATTTCCGTATTTTCCACTGGCGTATCCAGTCTTTCTTCTTCCTCTTCTCACTTCACACCTTTCGCGCCCTATCTAGTAGCCAGAGTGCGTAATTCTTTTGGGGTTGCAACTCTGTCCTTATCGGTTGCCTTAGTTGTCGATGCTTCGTGAACTCGTCACGTTTTGCTGGTATAGCTTTATCTACCGGGGGCGGTAGCATGTGGTGTCCGTCACGACGACTGAGCGACGGAGGAGCTCTTTCGTGGGAGGTACCGATCTTCAATCCCTACCTTCCGTACCTTTTGTTAGCTACGTAGCGGTTCTGCGCTTTGCGCACCATTTATACCATAGAGGTACCTTACCTTTTGGTCTATCTTTGCTGTTTTCAGTTCCTGTTTCGGAGTCCCCTTCTATGATTTCTTGATTGTCGAGCTCGACAACGAGTCGTTGTCCGCGGGTGCATTTGCACTTGCCGTTCCCGTTCACGCCGCTTGTGTTGTTTCCCTTTGGGTCTTTTGTAGACTCACCGGCGTTGACCGGTATGTTCCTATACCTAGGCCCATACCTCCGTTTCGGTCCCTTGGACGTTAATTGCCACTTCCCTTACTCACAGGTACATTCTATCAGCCAATAATCGTTTTGGAATTGGGCTTCCTACCGCCTGTGCCTTGTTTCTGGCCCGTGTAAGTTCTGATCGCACGTAAAATGTGATTTGGGGTCAGGTGTAACTCGGTCGTCTCGGTTTTCTTTTGACCACTCAAGAGACTTCCGGGGTCAATCTCTTTAAGTAAAGGGGGTGTTAAGACTCCCGATTTTCGTTAAGAACCTATGTGTAATTCCGCATTCCGTTCCCGCATATTGCAGCGTAATTTAAGCCATCGGGCATCTTTCGCAAATTCTCGAACTGTTTGGCACATATGTAGGCCAAATCCCGACATCTGTCGCATAAAGTATCTTAATTAAGGCATTTGCTTCAATCTAGAGGCGAACGCTGTAACGCATGATCATAACATCAGAACCCTGCTAAGTAACTTAATAAATCGCTGGTAGATGGAGTTTGCATTCAGTCCTCAAGTTAAAAAGGCGAGGCCTTGGATATCAGGTTACCGCGCCGGCGAGGCGAGCGTGACACACGGGGAAGTCCCCACGCCTTGTTGCGCGCTGCATCTTGGCGCTTGCAAGTCAGCACTTCGAACAATAGATCCTTTATGTACCCGAGTAAGTTGCCCAACTATGGAAAGTTTTACGCATGACGCAATCATCTAACTTATGCTGCGTCCTGCGCGTTCCCTCCCGAGTCCAATTTAAGCTTCGCTATCGCACGGATGTGCAAGTTAACTTAAGAACAAAGAACAACCCCTTTAGTTCTTAGGGGCGCGTTGTACCCTCGGATTTGTGGCAGTTATAAGTGCTTTTTGTCCCTTAAAGTTCTGAGTACCGGAGTGTACAATTCTTCGCCCAGGTCGGCGAATTCGTGATAGGAACGAACATAAAGCATCAATATACAGGGTGAGCAGTTGTGAGTTATCGTTTGGCTCCACCCTGCTACTTCTTCGAAGGATCTTGCCGCCACAATTTCCCGAGGAAACCGTTCAACCGTCCCTACCTGTTCATCAACCCTTGCCGCATCTAAGCTGCTATCGCAACCCTCTTCTGTAAGCATCGCCAGAGCGTTGAATCTCCAGGTCGGAATCTTCCGGCATCAGCACTTCAACAACACAGTTGCTTGGAGCCCTAACAGTAAATCAAGGTATTGTACTAGTAGTTACATAAAACAGTGAATTGCGTATTATACAGTGACGTGCGAAGTTTTGGAACTCTCAATCTATCGTATATGCTATTTGTGGGCCGCGTGCTAATTACCCGAGCCCTAGCTATCGTCAAGTGACGTAAATAGAAGCCTTCAGCATAAGTTTATGGAAGCCTAGCTCCGGGAATTGTGGAGAGCCTTGAGGCAAATTAAATTAGCGTATTCCGGGACCTAGGTGACCAATATTCTCAGCGGATGCGCCGCTTTCTTGGCCTTCAGCCTTTATTGTGTTGCATTGTTTACTAATCCCAATTTGTAGCATTTGCTACTTGCACACTTTCCTTCGGGCCTGTACCTAGTATGGTAATAGATTACCCATTTTTACTTTACGTCTTGTTTTTCATTTCAATTGTTTGTGTATTATTGTGACTGACAAGAATTGAGTTTCTTGTTGCGTTGTGTATGTATTCCTTTGTACAGGGCCTAAGCAACTGGAGAAAGGACACCCAAAAGGTAGGTGTAAAAAGCCAGTGCCGTAGGAGTACCCCTGGAGTGCAACGCAACGCTACTGCGATTGGTTTTCGACGTTTGACCGGTCGTCAGCTAATTATTAATCTTAACATCTTTCAAATGCCGTGGCGCCCCATAATCTTGTCTTAATAACCCGATATCGACACCCCGTCGTGGCATTTCGCCCCAAGACGCACCCTAAACTTGTGAACCCTCCCACGCGATTGAGTTCTGGCCGGACATTTGAGCTGTGGGGGTACGTACGAGGGGCGGACACTGCTACGAGCACCCCATGGGGTCTTAATGAGCAATTTATCGTGTAACATGTGGTTATTATTTTTGTGAATAATTTGTAGAGATATCTTAGTAAACTTATAGGTCTGTAGTTCTCTAAATCGGTTTTATCTTCTTTCTTAAACAATAGTATGGCGATTGCGTTGTTCCATTTACTTGGAATGCTGCTGTTATTCAGGCAAATATTAAAGAGGATTTTTATCTTCTCTAGTAACAGTGGGACCCCTATTTTCATTGCGTTCGTGACAATATTATCCTCGCTTGGTGCTTTATTGTTTTTTGACTTTTTCAAGGCGGATGTTATCTCTTCAGTAGAGATTTCCGGTAGTTCCTCAGATCATTGATTTATAATGCCTCCAATTGACGATAATGACTTTGGATCTACTTCATCTTCTATTTGACTTCCGTATAGTGTTGAATAGAATTTTTCGACTGTGTTTAGTATTTCTTTTCTATTAGATGTTAGTATCCCTTCTTTATTTTTCAGTTTTACTATCTCCTGTCGTCCGTTTCCAATGTTTCTGCGTAGCACCTTCATACTTTTGTTGTTTTTAATTGTTTGTTTTATTTGATTATTATTGTAGTTTCTGATGTCACGTCTTATAGCTTGGGATATTTGTTTGTTGATTTCTTTTAGCTCTTTTTTGTTTTGGAATTTATTTTTCTTCATATCATCTCTCTCTCTTTCATTAGATTTTTCGTATTTGAGCTAATCCGTTCTTCTCTTTTTGTTTTGGGACAGTAAATATCTTGGCTTTTCTGTAAGGTCTCAACTATTGTAGCGTTTAAACAATCTATATTTTCTTCTGAGCCGCTTGCATTTTTCAAAAGGTTGGTGACGTGTTCACTGCACTGATCAGGATCTGTGGGGTTTGTCCACGCGTTTCTGGTTGATTTTTTTCAGCATTCTATGTCTTTTCTTCCCTAGGTCTATTTGACTCTTCGCTCTCACCATACGATGGTCGCTTCCAGTTGTAAACTTATTGGGCACCGTTACGTTTTTAACTATTTGTCGCTTATCAGTTACAATATAATCTATTTCATTCCTAGTTTTTCCATTTGGGTTTTTCCAAGTCCATCTTCTGTGAGTTTTTTTATAGAAGAAAATGTTCAGAAGAAATAAGTTATTCTGTAAGAGGAAATCCAGTAACGCAACACCTCTGTCATTTCTTTTTTCAGACCCAAAGTTTCCCATACAGACTTCAGACTTATTCGATTTTAAAACAACCTTCGCGTTAAAATCTCCGCTCCATATGGTGAAGTGGGCGTGTGAGTCGTTGATGGCCGAAAACACATCATCATAAGAAGATTTCAATATCTTGGTCTAAGTAGCTTGTCGTTGGTGCATATACCTGTATTATTTTTATGGTATATCTTTTGCTTAGTTTAAGACTTACGTAGATTACTCTTGTAGAGATTTTCTTTACAGAAATGATACAGTTCTCAAGACGTTTATGAATCAGGAAGCCAACACCTCCATCAGATGTATCCTCTTCACTAACGTAGTAAAAATAGTGTTGGGATTTCAGCTTCACGAAAACCTCACCGCGTCTTCTAACTTCACACTGTCCGACAACGTCCCATTTTATTGTTTCAAGTTCAATTTTTATTTCAGCAATTTTCTCTTTTGATGATAAGGTTCGGGTATTGTAAGTTGCTATTTCCAGAGTTCGTAATTTATTTTTCGACTGCTCGTTCGACCCACCTGGGAATTATTTTCGGAAATCGACATTATCATTTGAGGGGTTCGCTTAGACAAGAAAAATTGCAGCTTTTAACTATTTTTACTTCGTCTAAATGACGATGGAAGTATTCTAATCGTGAAATATTCACTTTTCAAGTTTTTTTCAGATCTTCACGTTTCAGTGTCCCTAGATGACAAAAAACGTTTTCTCAATTACGTTTCTCCGTCTGTCGTTTGCGTGTTGGTGGTACAGCTCAAAAACTACTTGTTGGAGGAAGACGATATTTTGCATGCATATGTGTTTCCTTTTACTTTTTCAGTAATATTAGCAACGCTAAAATACAGTATGATCAAAAATTATTCTCATCTAGTATGGCCATGGAATACTTCCTAATTTATGAATGCAACTATAACTCACTTACAAAGCAAATACTGTCAAATTTTGACATTAAGTATAAACGTAGTTGCATTCATAAATTAGGAACTATTCCATGGCCATACTAGATGTATATCATTATTGATAATACTCTTTATTTGTACCTATTTTGTACATAATTTTTCTTTGATACTTGCGAAAGTTGTAGTTTTAAAACTTCCACTTGGAAGTAAGTTCCGAGTAAAGCCCTTTATCGATTTTTGTCCTTTAAAAACCACAGGTTCATTGGACTATTTGTTGCTGGTTGTTATTTTGCAAGCTGTTGCAATATTGTATTCTCCTGGAGCTGAACGAAATGGACCAAAAAATAAAATTTGTGAAACTGAAGTAATCTCATTAATGACATTTCTTACATTTTCGTGAAATTCTCATTGGCTCGTTGCGTATTAATTCTGAGTTATTTATTGCTTCGCTTCTGTATTTCTGTTTTTTTACTTTGGACTTGTTTAATAACATAATTTTTAATTTTCAATTAAATCATGACATGCACTTTCCCCGAATACGCGAATAACTATGTACGTACGTATCTGATACGAACCGAATGTGGCGTTAATTTACTTCAAGCTACCAATCTATATGCTCAATGGTATCCAAACAGGTGACATCCCGATGCGGACGTTATTCAAAAACAGTGTTTAAGGTAATCAGAGAGAGAGAGAGAGAGAGAGAGCGCGAGTCGATAGGGGCGAATGGCACCCATCTTAGAAGCGCTTATTTACGGAACTGAAATTGAAACCGAAGATCAAACATTTTATTAGCCGACGCGTAATATCTTTAGAAGTTGGAGGTAAGTACTCAATTTTGAACATTGAACAAAACATTAATTGTAGTTAATTTCAATAAAAAATATTCGATCTTTAGTTGGAAAATGTCTTAGTCATTACACATTCGAGTAACGTTTATACATAACGTGAATGCATCGTGCTTATGCTCATGTTTCACAAATAACGATCTATCTTCTAAATACGGACGTATGAAGCTAAAAGAGTCCGACATTAAAGAATAAAAAAATATCTAGGTACTTTGTATTAGTGTGTTCTTTTCGAAACGCGACGGTAGCGATTTCGAAGCACGTAGTTAAACAAAGGAGAAGTACATAGTGACAGTACAATGTAAATTCTCGTGTTATCGTGGAAAGTTCTCTGATACAAGGCTCCCATCAAACTTCCGCTTATGGCTGGACAACTACTCCACGCTTGAAAACTTAAATATTGCTTGTGAGCCTTAACACACTGACTTTAATGACTTTACTAAAGAATTGCATTAAGTTTCACTGATTTGCATTTTCGACCAGGCATTCTTTAATTACATATTAGGTAAGCTTTGTGCTGGGTGCTTTGAAAATGCCCTCCAAAGCGTTTTCCTTATTCCGATTGTTAGCTTTATAAATAATTGTTGAGCATAATATCCGCATAAATCAACTTCGGTATCCGTCTAGATAACCGTGAATGCACATCCTATTGCAACAAGCGATTTAAATTATTCCGACGCTACTAATGAAGTAATTTCAGTTTCTCAAGTCACCTTCTCGCAATCGGATGAGCTAATGGCACAAGGTTTGCTATAATTGCCGTTAATTTCCGTAAAAATTGGCAAGGTCACTGGATCCTACAAAGTACGTTGTACAGGTGGCGATAACGATATATCAATATTATTTTGTCTCATTTAATTGTTAGGTTAACAGCATTTATCCAAAGCATAACTTTTATTTTGAAAAAAGCTCTTTTTCCTGTTTTGGTCAAATGTTCATCCATTTATAGATACGTGTGCTCTTTATTCCCTATTTTGCATAGCAAAATGACTTCAGAATTTTTCCATTTGTTAAGTACTGAATTATTCTTCTCTGAGCACTTATTACATATCTTTTTTCTGTCTCTAGTTACTTTTCAGTTTCACTTCTTAATTATTATTTGTTTCTTGTCTACGCTTATCTTCAAACACTTGCATGCTTCCGTTCGAGCTACCTACTCTATCTTATTTACGATTCTAATGTCCTTCTTTTTGTCAATAGCTTTTTTACTTAATGCAGTTTCTTCTGCGGTGTTTGATGTTACTTTACTTGTTCATTTCTTCTATGATATTTTTTGTTGATATTCTATTAGGTTCTCCAATTTTGTTTGATAATGTACTCTCTTATTTTAATGCGTTTGAATCTATCATTTTTTCTCTTTTACTACGTGCTAGTCTTACTCCTTTTAGTTTAACGCTCTTCATGGTGGTACACCCATTTTTGAAGTTGTAAGAGATTGTTCATCACTGCCAAATTATGCTGTAACATGAAATCTATAAGTATCTATTGCCTACACCTATCTTTTGGTTTTCGTTTTCCAATTCCAATCCCCATAAAAACTACAGAGCTTGAAATTTGTATTAGATTAATACTTTATTTTGCACTGTTACCTGACACGTCTGTGATATCACATGTTCTCATTTTTTACTTGCCCATCTCCTTTGCACGTATGGACTATGAAGCCCGCAACCTATACATCATCTAGTGATGTTAAAAATTCGCAGTTTGGTGCACACACATCCAAAGACCGAAGCACTGTTACCAAACATAGAGAAATGTTCCTAAAATATGAAAATTGTGAGCCAGGAAAAGAGGAAATTTTATAGTCGAACTGATCTTAGGAATTTTGAACTGTTTTCTACGGTTTCCTCAATAACAATCATTTTTGAAGTATCATGTGATAGTAACATAGTTAATTACCAGTTCTTTAAAGTCAATTATTTATCATTAAGTTTCTTCAATTTTTTAGATTATAACCGCGTGGAATAGTACAGATTTCTATGGTAGTCCCAAAAATATACTTTGGCTTCTCTGGGCTGGAAAACTACAAAAAAATAGAAAATGTGAAAATAATTCAAGACTTATTAAGACTATAAATCAATCTCAGGCAATCTAACATTTTAATTATACAGGAGCTGTGCCCGCGAAAAGAGAGTTGCATTTTTTTGAATGTATGTTTTGTAGATACGATAATCGAAGGGTGAAAACCAAACGATAACTTACAATATTGCCAAGACCTGCTTCTTCCACTTCGCATAATATATCTTAGCATCAATCACTTTCTCATTTCAATTAATGTATGTTTTTCCTCGCGTACAACTTCAAACACTCAAAACTGGCCTGGAAACATTAGTAATACCGCACGGAGCTAGAGAGTCTTACATTCCACCTCGAGCAGAGAGGCTGTTTCTGGAGCGGACATTTTCACGCTCAACTCGCGCCCCTTAAAGGAGTTCAGATTAACAAAAGAGAACTACACGTATACGCTTGGTGCGGCTTTCTGATTCAATTTTTGCCTCGAATTCTTCCGTTGGCTTTGGTTTCTTCTGAACGCTGGCTCAATTTCAGTAGCCCCAGGCTTTCTGAGACCAAAGAAGTTCCGCAGATTTGCTGTCAAAGTGCGTGAGCCAGAATTTCACCTGCTCTAGGTTACCTTCCCGGCGCTAGAGCTTGTGAACGACGTCATATCTGCAGAATTTGGTATCATTAATAAAGTACTTAATTGACATGTATGCTGACTATATGGGTGTTATTGGCAACTGTTCGCCTGACTAATGCCAGATTTGAGTTTTACATTCTGAGAACACTAAACGCCATTTGAACACGTCGATTGGGTTACGGACAGCCTAGTGAAATTACTTTCCCGTAGGATGTACTACCGAGACGTCACTTTAGGAAAATCCCCCCAGCAGCGCTGGCTACCCGCTAAAAACGTTTTTATAATATTGTGTGTTGAATATCTTTATATATATAATTCTTCTGTACGTGTGTATGTCACTGAACTCCTCCTAAACGGCTGGACCGATTTCGATGAAATTTTGTGTGTGTGTGTTTGAGTGGGTCCCTGGATGGTTGATATTCACAATTGGACCGGGTAGGTGGTGCTGCAATCGGGTTCTAGGATTTAAAAAAAAATTTTTACGATTTTTTAATTTTTTTTAAAGATTTCTCGCATATCAAAACATATAACCCCAAAATGTCACTCCCCACCACCCTCCAATATTTTTTCAAATAAAAAAAATCAAAAATTCGAATATCGAAAAAACGTTTGCTGAACCCGCTAATAGCAGGCAAACCAACGTTAAGGCAGGATAACGTCTGTCGGGTCCGCTAGTAATATATAAAATTACATTCTATGTATTATATTCATTGTAAAGCAAATATGCAATGCAGATACAGGTAGTAGATATAAGCCCCCAGCAGATGCAAGTACGGCGAGTTCATACAACAATAGGAATTCGATGATCACACAACACAGCGGGTGTCTCCTTCTGAGTTGGGAGCGTGGGAACATACAATAATAATAACCTTTTTGTAAAATCGTACTAAAATATGGTCATTTATGCATTAATTTGCGGGCGTAAATAGTGCCGTTTGCGCCCTAAGGCCTAAAAATAATTTGCGGGCGTAAATAATGCCTTTTGCGCCCTAAGGCCTAAAAAACCAGCATCACATTGGCAACCAACAACAATTTGATTTTTGAGAACGAATCGTGCCATTTATTTTTCAAAGCTTTATGGTGGATTTTACAAAAAATCTTGTTTGCATTTCGGGCGTGAACGGCGATTTTGGCCCTTTGGCGTTTTATAATCCTTCGGCCCTTCGGGCCTCTGGCTTATAATTCCGCCGCGGGCCAAAATCGCCTCCTTCACGCCCTTAATACAAAAATAGCTATTTATGCCTCTACCGAACTGACCTTTATACTAAATTAGCTACTCTTTTAGAATAAAACCTCGTCGATGTCCCACCATATTTTATTACACGTCGAAAACGAGTTTTTTCAAGTGTAACCATATAACGGCCCTCTTTAATTTGGCCGTTTGTGGCTTAGATTTTTCTCTTGAATGCATGTCTATCCACTTTTCATTACTATCTCTATGAAATTTTGAGAGTAGAGTTAACTTCAATCCGTAGTTTTTGAAAACGATACATTTCGATTCGGTGTGTGTGGTGAAGCCGTTTTGGAATTTGCTTCCCATGTTTTATTCCAATGACAATCGAGTGGTAGGGAGTATTCCCAGCTTTTCTAGAGCCGGCGTCCCTATAATTTTAATCAAAATACAGATCTTGGGAATTTCACTTTCCTTGCAGGTGACGTTCGGGCTGCTCTCAACCTTACGGTAGGCGTTTTCCTTATCCGTTAGCGGTGTTAATTAGGTGATTCGTATTGTAGGCTTACTTCACTAAAAAACGCTAAGCCCGTTCGTTACATTCGCTTGGCGCAGGTATCCAGATTTTTGCCCTCTTCTTCTCTTCTTCTTCGTTTCCTTCTGGTCAGAAGGGTCGTGATCACATTTCACTTACGGCTTGCTGTAGCGGCTTTAACAATTGTCTTCCATCGGCCCCTGTCTCTAGCAGTGCGAGTTGCCTGTACAATTGTGTAGTTAGTGCTCTCTTTAGTTTGATCTGCCCATCTTCTGGGTGAGCGGCCTCTCATTCTGGGTTCCACTATCTTCCCATATACTATTAGTCGCTCCAGATTATCATTCTCTCTTCTGGATATATGCCCAAAGATCTTGAGTATCCGAGCATTCACTGTTTGTGAAAGACGATCTGGTTCCTTTACCTCTTGGAGTATAGACTCGTTGGTTCTCCGTGCTGTCCAAGGAACATGTAATATACGCCTCCAACAGCACATTTCTAGGATGTCAATTTTCTTCTTATCGCTTGCTTTTAAACTCCAGGATTCGCATCCACAGAGAGCTATTGGGAGGATATTTTTTTTAATTATTTGTGTCTTTGTATTCGTTGTTATTGCACTATGCTTCCAAGTTTTATATATCCTTCTCACTGCCGCTTTTGCCATTTCGCAATTGCGCTTGATTTCTTTTGTACAGCCACCAAAATTTGTTATTAACACCTCCAGACAAACAAACTGGGTAACCACTTGACATTGTCTAATTTGTATTATGTCGGGTCTGTTGTTGTTTTTTCGGTCGACTATCATGATTTTGGTTTTTTCATGGTTTATTTCCAGTCCAAGGTTTTGGCTTTTTTCTTCTAGTTTCCCTATTAGTTGGTCTAGTTTATCAGCATCAGTGCCGAATAGCATAGTGTCGTCGGCGTAACGTAGGTTATTTACCTTTACTCCTCCAATAGAAATTTCATCGTCCCAGTTTTCCAGCGTCTTTCTCATGGCATATTCTCCATAAATATTGAAAAAAAAAAGAATTGGGGAGAGAATACAGTCTTGCCCTACCCCTTTGTTTATCTCTAGGTCTTCTGAGAGATAGCCTCTAGTTGTATTGCGGCTTTGGTGTTCATATACAACCCCTGAATAATTGATACTAAGTGTTTAGCGACGCCCATATCAATCAGCACTTCCCATAGTCTGTTCCAATTTATGCTATCAAAAGCCCTACGATAGTCCACGAAACACATATACCGGGTGACAATGAGACTAGGGCCATGCTTATATATTCTTTATTTATGAATCGATTTGGATAAAATTTTATACCAAAATACTAGACATAATTTCTGATTGGTTGATAGATATAGTCAAAATGACTGACTTCCGGTTTTACCGGAAATGATACTACCTTTGATTTTTTAAATGGAATACCCTATATATTTTATGATTTTATGAATCTACGAGTCAAACTACATATAATAGTCTTGCCAAATTTCAATTTTTTTCAACAAAAAAAATATTTTTTCAATTTTTATTTTTTCGCATAGGAGGCCTTGACTTGGAAAAATCTATTCTAATTGAATCTAGCAGCTCTTAATAATAGCTATTTTATCAATAAGGTCAAAAGATGCATTTAATAAATAAAGAAAATAGAATTTATCATGTAATAATGTGAAACTGATTGAGAGACAGAAGGATTCTAACTTAATTTAATATCTGAAATGAAATTGGAAAATGATGAAAAATACTTTTTCGAAATAGACTATTGATCGTAGTAGGTAGTAATCAAATAAAAAGCGTTTATAGTGTGTTGGATGGAGAAAATAGGTATAAAATCGCTAAGGAGTTTGTTTTTAGTGATATAGAAAATGTGAAACGAAAAGCTTGTAAGCAATTTTTGTAATAATAAATTAATAAATAAACCCTTTTAAAAGTTTTAAAAACATTTTTGGCATACAGAAGGGTTAAAAGTTTAAGATAAAATTTGCGTGGTGTTAAAAAAGGTTAAAATATAAAGTGTTAAAAGAATAGAAGGTATGCAGACTGTATGCAGGAAGATAAAGAATGTGGTGAGAAGACTAAACTGAAACATTTATAATCTATAAAAGCAAATAAAAGGAAAGAACTACTGAATTGGATTTATTGTAGGATTGCATTTGACATTTGGCATTGATTGAATTAGATAACAAGTAACAATTTACAAAAGAAGAGGATCACAGGGAAGTCGTTGATAGAGTGAGCGTATTTGGGGGGTTTGTTTCTGGTCTGGATTCTTGGTGCTAAGCTGTAATGGATTTCAAATAAATGATTTGGATTAAGTATTAAACAAACGTAACTTCGAACGAGGTCTGTTTGGATTTTTGCTGTGGTGGAGCTGTGTAGGCAGATGCTTGGAGCAAACTAGGTTCCTGGGTTAATTCGGATCCTGATTGTGAACATTGTTGGCAGTTTGGTGGACAGTTTAGGCCTTCACCGAGGTTTTGAGCAGAGCAGTTGTAGAGTGATAGGTTGCAGAGTGGGACGAATTCGTTTCAGCAGAGGAGTGCTAAGTTGGATAAAAGGTGGGTGAATCCAGGAATAAAGATTAAAGTGAATTAATTTTAATTAATGAAGCACTTACTATTTGATATTGTCATATAACAAATGTAACAATCAAGTATTTGTAATTGAATTTTCAGAAATAGTTTGACGTACTATTGACAGAAGTTTTGAATTGTCATAATTAAAATCAGAACATCAAATTTCAGAATAAGCAATCTAGATAAAAGGAATCCACTCTGAATTTCAGTTGAGTGTATCTACAGGAGCTAGCACAAATAATTTTGAATATCCAAATTAAATAAATAGGGCAATTTAAATTTACTAAAATTAAATGATAAACATCCTTTATCTAATAGACTTGTCCGTCCGTCCGTCCTGTCCGTCCGTCCGGGACGCTGTTTCAGCAGCCAAACCGTAAGAGATAGAGAAAAAAGTTATGAAAGTTATATGTTTGGAATGGTCATGCCAGGTCAGGAACCGAATTTCAGTCACGTGACACTTCCGGTTTTCGAGAAATCACGTGATTTCCGTCCGTCCGGGACGCTGGTCCGTCCGGGACGCTGGTCCGTCCGGGACGCTGTTTCAGCAGCCAAACCGTAAGAGATAGAGAAAAAAGTTATTAAAGTTATATGTTTGGAATGGTCATGTCAGGTCAGGAATCGAATTTCAGTCACGTGACACTTCCGGTTTTTGAGAAATCACAAAAAAGACCGTTTTTCAAATAGAACGCGTATTAAATAAAAATGTTTCAGCAGCCAAACGGAGCTGCGACCCCTCTGCGCCTTAAAACGTCGATCGGTTAGGCAACCACTTTGACACCTTCCAGGTCTGGGTACAGTTTTTATTTAATACGCGTTCTATTTGAAAAACGGTATTTTTTGTTTTTTTAAATGAGACATGTGTCTCACTGGACTGCTAGTAAGCTTATAATAGGCAACACAAAGAGGAGCCTAAACCTTATCAATATACTTGTATGTTAGCACAAGACATTTTTGAATAATTATCTAATATCCCATAATTATCTTTGGTTATCTAGGAAAACCCAAGGAAATATTGAGCGAAAATCTAGGGGAGTAAAGAACTATCTGGCAACCTTGGGATGGGATTTGGGGAATCCCGTGCCAGGGCGAGCCAAGATGAAGTCGATCGAGGTTTGTTTTGCTACGACGGGATAAATGGACAATCGTCGTGATAAGTGCAAAGCGTCATCGCACGATATAATTGCGAGGGGGCGGATGATATTGCTCTAAACTGCTCCCGAGGAGCAGTTTCGGCACAAGCTCAAAACTGCGCGTCCAGGAAGCGGTTAATAGTTTTGCGATAGCACGGCCTTAAACCGATTCGCGATGCTGCTGTTAATCGAAGTGCAAAGCGTCGCGTTTTAATCCCAGCTGTAGATAATTGCTAATTAAATTCGCTTGCTTATTGCTGAATTGTTTCGTAACGTACGGTAGCAGGGCCAGTTAAACTTAGTCTGTGAACAATAAAGTTAAATCGTGTATTTTGGAGCTAGTTTGCTTGAGCATCAGGTTGAATGTGGTTTAAAACGAAAGCTTGCAAGCAATCGACCAGGTAAGGGTCTAGTTATATTTAAAATTCAGTTTTATGGTTTTAAATCTTTCTCATAATTATCTGAGAATATAATTCGTTGAATTCTTTGCCAATCATCATCTCTTAAATTTAGAACATTGGCCAATAGGACCTTCTACTATACTGACAATATACCGACTCACAATTTTCGATTTTGTACGAGCTAACTTAGTTTTGTATCATGTGTCAAATGAACTAATTTAGAAATGTCATTTGATTTTTTTAGGTTAGGTCGTGCGTTTTAAGCATAAAAATCAACGAAAAATGTGTTTGAAACAAACATTGATCATTAGCATTGATACTTACTCTTTGGTATATATTTTAAATCATTATATTCTCTTCTTCAATATAATTCGTAGTACGCTTAATAATCTATAATTTTTTAAGAATATCATTTCGTTATAATCCCAATGCAAGAAAATACAACTCGTCCTTTGGACTTGTATTTTCGGCTTTGGGATTATAACTCATAATATCATCGAAAAACTATCGATAATAAGCGTGTTACTTATTATATTACGCCTGACAATATTTTGATGCTATGTAGTCGGTGCTTGTTCAAATAAAAATAAATTGTCATCTTTCCAAATTTATATCCGTGAAAAGATGACAATAATAATGGTACCAGTATTGACGCCCAATTTAAGTTGTTTACACAATCTCTTATTAATTCTTTAAGATCCAGCTATAATTTACGCTAACTTTAATAAAATTTGACGGATGACGAGGAGGAAGAATTTCTTTGAGATAAACAAAAATGCATTTCAAAAATTAAATTTTATTTTATTTTGCAGTGATAGTTTCGCTGATGCACCTCAAAATCGTATTATGCATAAGTAAATTGAATACTGAATTATGCAATAAAAGCGGAACAAAACAATGAAGCGAGATAAAAAGGTTTTTCTGAATTTTAGTCTTTGAACAATAGCTGATGAAATCTGTATTATTATTTCTGAGATTTATAGACAGACGCAGTAAATTCAAGAACACACTGCATCGTTTTAGTGGGCGATTTTAAAATATAACGTTAAAGGCATCTATAGCAGTTTAGCACCTTTAAGTGGTTGCTGGTCTAGCAAGTATACCGTGTGACAATGAGACCAGGGCCATGCTTATACCTTCTTTATTTATGAATTGATTTGGATAAAATTATAAATGAAGATACTAGACATAATTTCTGATTGGCCGATAGATATACTAAAAATGGCCGACTTTCGGTTTCACCGGAAATGACATCAACTTTAATTTTTTTATTAAATCACTCTGTATATTTGATGTTTTTTGGAATGTACGAGTCAAATTGCATACAATAGTCTTGCGAAAATTTCATTTTTTCAAACAAAAAAATATTTTTTTCAAATTTTAGTTTTTACTGTAGAATGCCGTGACTTGGAAAAATCTGTTCTAATCGACTCTAGAAACTCATAATAATAGTTATTTTATCAATAAGGTCAATAAAAAACCCTTAATAAAAGAATAAAGTTTGCTAAACAAGTTTTTTAAGAAAAAGTAATTTTTTTAAATGATCGACTACTAAGGGCCATCTTGCCATTAAATAGAAAATTTAATTAGCAAGCTAACGATATGCATCATGCACTACTTTATCTTTATCTAAAATTGAAAATGAATGAATGGATGAATTAATTTTTTAAATATTTTTGTGTAATACCTAAGTAAATTTGGCAACACTGTTGTATATAATTTGAGTTGTAGATTTCGAAAAATATAAAATATATACGATGATCAATTTAAAAAATCAAAGTTAGTGTTATTTCCGGTGAAACCGGAAGTCGGCCATTTTGATTACATTGGTGTGTCAATTCGAAATTATGTCTAGTATCCTTGTATTAAATTTCATCCAAATTCATTCATAAGTAACAGAGATAAGGACATGGCCCTGGTCTCGTTGTCACCCGGTATATTATAAACATTAGGGGTCCTAAAATAGATCCTTGAGGAACTCCTTTTACAATTGGTGAGAAATCCAATGCATTGACAAAATTTTTCACACACTGCTATGATATTGTAACCGGAGGATATTCCGTTCAATTGATCATCGTATGTTTAAGAAATTAAATAAAAATAACAGAATTGGTTATGGTTTAATTGATAAAATGTTGATACTAGAGAAAATAAAGTGATACGACATATGTTAATATAAAAGTTAAATGCGTTTAGGTCGACAAGAATGACTATAACTTGGGTGTAGGTTTTCCTTTAAGTGTACTAACTGAAAATTAATGTTAATAATTGCTCTTAGATGAGTACAAGACGGTGTCACATTTGATAAGGTTAGTTAGGGTAACGTAATGTAGTTAAGCTGAAGTTTACTGTGAAATGACCTTAAAAGTAATGCTAAGTAATGTTAATTCATGCTGGAATTAATATTGAATTGCAAGTTATTTAAAAAAAAGGGTAAGAAGAGTCACCCAAAGCATTCATAGTTACATAGATGTGAGCACAATTTAAGAAATATTTGCAATTGAATCACGTAAAGAATGTGTAATTGTAAATAGGAAATTAGACAGAAGGTACTTGAGAACAGATTAAAAGCGTGAACTGAAAAGAATAGTTAAAATGTGTTGAACATGGACAAGTGAATATAAAAATGATCAAATTAAATGGTGTGTTATTAAGGGTTTGTGAAGGTAATGTTAGTAGACATAAATTAATACATAAACTATAGGTAATAAAGGTGGTTGGTTCGCGGTTCAGTACAAGCAGGGGCAACTGGTGAGGTGATCTGGGAATATATGATATCGTAGGCAGAAGATGTGACTGAGTACGACGTTCGCTAGTTCCTGGGTCGCTAGCATTAACTTGACATTGCACATTGGGTCGGCAGATAATACTGAGTTTGGAGTTCGTTGCGGATCTTAGTTTGCAGACTGCCTAGGTCGGCGGTGAAATGGATATAACCTCTGGGAAAGAGGAAATCTAATGTGGCGCTAATGTTATGAACGAATACATAAGTACCAGCAGTGAGCATTCTGTTATCATATGCAAATTAATAAATAGAAAGAGATAAGTCTTACCTGATTAAACTGATTGTAATTGGTCGCTTCATTGAGTATTAAGTGCAAGTGAAGTTATTTCAAAGCATAAATACAGTTTTACGAAAAATAATGTTAGAATATCATTTAACCAAATTGGCACTTGATCTAATAACAATTTAATACAATTATTATTTTACCCAAGTGTTGAAATCCAACACTTATTTGAGTTGTTCATGTACTACCGAGCTAGGTAATAAAAAAAATTAACTATTAAACTAACGAGCAGAATACTTAGCTATTCAATTAACTTTGGACCCAATATTTAAACACGCAATTTTTGAGTAGTTACAGAAATATAAATTAATATATAAAATAATAATACATCATTCATTGCATAACCTTTAGAATATAACAATACTTAGCTCTTTAAAAGATTGAATTTAAAATTTCAGTTATCTATAAACTATGAGTAACATAGATATTATTTGGGGGCTTTATATACAAAAAATATGTTAGCAGCTAGCAAAACATTTGATTAGTACAGCGAACTTTCGAAAATATTTAGAAACAAGTTGATAAGGTGCAAAGTCCTTATCAATACTTCGGTACAGTGTTGGTATGCAATGGCTTTTGACATCTGCTTTTTGGGACGCCTGCTCTTTGGGACGCCTGCTCTTTAAGAACGCTAATTTAGTCTTCTTAATCTGTTGAATCGATGCTTTTAGTGTGCGGGCAGAAAACGACTACACACAAAAGTGACAATGGATTGAAATGTGTATCCGAATCTTTCAACAATTATAGAAAATACATTCGGTAGTCAGTTTCAATGTCGTGACCTTAAGCTCAGCAGCTCAACTCTGTACCATTACACCACCGTGCTCCGTAGCTACGCGGCCGCTTAACTCCTATTACTGGTATCATTAATACAAAATAAAAAACCTAGAGAAAAACGACCAATCTCGCCCAAAAGTTTTCCAGTTGTTTGCATTCATATTTCACACAAACTGTGTAGAAATCATTCTGATAGGTTATGTCGTTTTCGAGATAGCGTATTTACATCCATTCAGCGGAACACCTTTACTAAACTTACTTTTGCGACCTTCCTTTAACGCCAAAGCGATTGCTGTCTTTTCAAAAGTTATGCAGTTTTATGAAACCCATAATTTTAGTTTGGTCGTTATTGAACGGTTGCAACAAAAATTAGAAATTAATAAAAATAGTCGGACCCAAAAGGAATACTTAGGCAGACCTGAGGCAAAGTTTCATGAAAAAAATGAGTTAACCTATTATATACTGCGATGAACTGCCTCTCTGTTTGTTTATTTTTGGACAAAATTTAATAAGTTAAAATAGGGCAAACACCACAATTCTCCGGTTATATTTTACTATTGTGCTAACTTTGCCTGTCAGTAATTTTTAGGCTAATTAAAAATAGTGTGTATTAAGTATTATTCAAATAAAATGGTTAATTGCCCCTCTTTATATTTTATTGAACTGCAATACTTTCTAGGCTAGCTCACGGCTAGCACACAAACTCTTCTCAGGTGGGTTCAGAAGTTGGGTATATTCATAAATTATTTTAAATTTTAGACTAATCGTCCCAAAGTAGCTCATATGCGCGCTACATACGTATTATTCGTAACCTCAATCTGACAGCTGTACACAGAAAATTGTAATTGCCAACCAGCGTCAATTTGAATGTTTAACTCGTGAAATAAAGCAAAGAAACATTAGGTAAATTGATTTAAATATTCCCGCTTAGCAACAAATCGCTACTAATAATTTGTTTATAGGCGTGACGTAGATAGAAGCCAAATGCTTTTGTTTCACTTCCTATAAATGGCTTTGAAATCCTCCAATTTCGCAAAATCTGATGAAGCCTTGCTGATTATGAAAATTACGGCGTAGCTGCGCTCTTGGAAATGCGATGCCCTCGTTCTTTAGGCTTTAGTCTCGGAGCTCAACAGCTTTTACGGGGTTTAACATTCACATGCAAGCGGCTCCCACCTTTTTTAAATTAGCTGAACTTCGCTTGAAGACTGGTTGTAGGGTGACGCAGTTCGATTTGTGCCGTTGGAGACGCTTTCATTGGCCGTAAATGTTATTTGGGATGCTCGTGCAGACCTCTCTAATGTGCTGGAAGACTGACCTCTAGGTTCCGCTGCTTAAATAAGCCGGATTCGATCTTCGGAAACTCCAGGTGTTGGCTGCCGTTATCCACTCGGGATCGGATGGAAAAATTTATCATTTTTAGTCGGGAAACTTACTGCAAACGTTCCCACATGTGCACGGCCAATTAGACAGTAAAACTGTATACTTTGTATTTGGGTAAAACACTGTTTATTTATTTAAAACATAAATTAACGGAGCACAAATTTTGCACCAAGCTTCAATAATTTAATTTCAATTGTTCTTTTTTTATTCAACAAAAAAGCATCACGTTGCTATGATACCGTGATCTGCTGATGTTAAATGGAAATTAAGTTTGATAACAAATACACATAAACGGAGTAAAGTTTGATTACATGATGGTTAATATTAAAATTTTCTTAAATCTAAAAATTGTTTTTATGGCTTATAGCTAAAACTGTTCATTCTCGTTACACACACATGTTTTATAAATCACTGCTCTGCTTTTGCACTTTGTTTTTATTAATGCACTGGTATTCGAGTTCACAATTTGTACACGTCACTTGCTTTTCTTCTCTTCCGTTACCTAATTCTGGACTGCTCTTTGCAATTTCTATTTTATCCTTATCTTGCTTTCATCTATCTTTCAGATTGCTTGCCTTTTCACCGGTCTGTGCTTTTAATAATAACTACGCTCATTTAGTATGCACATAACAAACCTTGTGTGTCAGTTAATTTCCTTTGGTCTGGCTTTAAATATGCACAAACCTATCATTTTAATTATATTACTTTGTTCATACTTCAAATTCAAACTCTCTGAAATATGCTTTGCTTCTGCGTGCCTCTATCCGTCTAATTACTGCTTTTTTCATCTCATTACCAATGCGTTTAATACTTTTATTACTGTTTAAATTGCAATTACATAAAATATCTTAACTCTGAGCTTTATTGACTTGGTTAACTATTTCGCACTGCAAACAGAGCTAAATTGTGAGCTTAAAACCATTTCAATACCGAATGTGACGAAGAATAATATTAAAGCAATTAGAACATCATGTCACTAGACACAGTAAACAATAGCTGTCATAAATGCACTTTGATGCTTAGCAATGAGAGTACGTTTTCTGAAATGAACTTTTCAAATGTTCTAATGATGAATATGAATAAACTAGTGAACTATTACACAATGGTATGTATGCAAAGATAAAAGCCCTCAAGTAAAAATAAACTAGTGTTATCAGTTAATTGTAGGAGCTACTTGTATTCTACTGACGAAAAAGACAATTATTTGTTTTTTCTTGAAAAAACTAGTTTTTTATTTTAAAGAACTCTGAAATAATAATTTACGAGTATAGAAAGTGGAGCTTTTCAGTTCGAGACGAGTACGGAGAAGCCACTTTCGTACGAGTTTCGTATAATATTTTTTCGTACACTATCCTCTCATCAGAATTTGCCGTAAAATTTATTAATTTGTACGGCAAAGTAAATACGAATACCGCAAAGTGTAACTTTTTAATTAATAAATTGTACGGCTAAGCAGCTCTTTCAGTGCTAGTATACGAAAAAAAATGTTTTTACAACTGAAAGACATTAGACTTAGATCAAATAGTATTAAATAACTGTAAACTAAATTCCAACGATATAGATACGGAAAACGGGAATTGATTGTGGGGAACCACTTCGACAACGAAATTTTGTATGTTCTGCTGAGAAACCATTAGTAACAGCCCTAAAACAGTTATCCATTCAAAAATATTTGTTTTTGTATTTAAATGTTGCACTATACCAACTGTTAATCTGTTAGAATAAATATATTTAGTCATTATCTAGGTTCTCATTGATTGCTAAACTTAATTTCTCTTTAAAAATGGAGCATAATAAAGGGCAATAGTTTTAGCTAAACTAAAAGTATCATTAAAATTAGTGATGATCACAGAAACTATAAAATTTTATTCCTGCAAGCTGTTTCTCACAAATTAAAAATTGAAATTGGAAAGTCTCTTGAATTTTTTAAAAATGTTAAGAATGTTAAGAAGCTGTTACATTATAGGCCAGTCGACAAGTACATTAATAGCGGGAGCAATTCCGGACAAGCTGGAATAAATTTTAATCTGTTTTGTTGGGACTCAGAAACCATATATTAATTTTGCACCCCTTGACAGGCCCGGATTTAAGCGCCATGCTTAGAAAGAGGTCAACACTTTGATATTTTTTCTAATATTAGTGAATATTTCGATTACTATCAATTTTTCAGCAAAATGCGTAGTCATCAAAATTAAAGAAGAGTAAATTCTTTACAAAAAGTCTTCCCTGCATTTTGTCATACATTCGCTTGTTTCGAATTCATAGGCGTCGAAATATATTTTTTCTAGCATTTGCTTTTGTTATTATTATTGGCGTTTGATGCAACAAACATTCTTGTTTCGTACTATATACGATTTCTATTACTCATGTAACGAAATTATGTCGCCCAGTTTGTACTCGTTTCCACACCAATTAGAGGTGGAGTACTCAGCGCATTTGTTAAAGTGGTATCATCAATAAGCCTAATCCACTATGCAAACTTTGCCAACTTCAAGTTTATTTTGGAGTTGACGTCTCATCAATTTTTTTGCCGTTTTGATGTTGGTGGTGGTTTAAAATAATTCTCATTATCACCCTGACCTTCAACATCTGTCTCATATTCCGGATTTGGTTCATAATCTTCGGAATGTTCTATTGATGGTTTCTATATCTATATGCAAGTCCACGTCGTCGTCTTCGTCGTCTAATTCGACCACGTCCACAGTATTTAAACATGATTTTCCCGGGCAGAAACGACACATTACTGAGCAAAGCAAACCTGCTTTACGATCGCTACAAGCTACCTTACAACCTTTGGTGCATTTACAAGAAACGAGTTGCAGTAATCCTTGAGGAGCTGCGTCTTGAACAGTGGGAATGGGCATTAACCCATTCTTTGAATTTCTCCATTCCCCGTCTAAAGCTGATTTTTCGTTTCCATACCATAGCTAAATTAGGTTGTAAGTACGGAACGAATGCAAGCGAGCTGCGTCTTTGATGGGTGGTAATGATGCTAGATTTGGTAAACTTTTGTTAATAGATTGTACGAAACAGTGGTATCTATATTTATTCAATGATTCACAGTGTTTTGATCCATACATCTATTTCCTTTTGGGTTTGGGTCTTTGCAAATTTGAACAGCCTTCTGTAAGTCTTTCTCTTTCTGTAGAAGTTTATAACGAACTTCATTTTCCTTTGCCTGTATAATGCGGAAACAGTATCACAGCCACTAAATGCGTGTAGAAATAATATGTTGTCCCTAATTGAAGCATCCAAATTTATATTATGGGGTGTACACATCCGGCTCCGTGTCTTTCTATTGGCTGGCTTCAGAAACTAAATGTTAGAGCGAGACTGATTTAAGGCGTAAAGAATTACTAATAAATCAGTGTAATCGGTAATTATAATAGGGGAATTATAATTACCGATTTGTAGTAATTTGATTCTTCAATGGCAATGTTGACAATTAAGGTAGCAGCATCTTTGGCAGCCTGCTTGACTCTGAAACCTTCGTTCGTTAATCGTTTACACATCTTCGAGATCATTCTGCATTTATTCCTCTCACTTGACAAGAATTCCCCATGCGATAGAGTTGCTATCATTTTTTCATCAAAATGTATTTCCGCTGATGAACCAATCTTCAATCTGCAAAGTCGCTCAGCAGTCTTGGTGCTATTTTCTGTAGCATCCTCCGGGTATTCATCGAAAACTATTACTGCATTAGTTGCAGTAATGTCTTGTTACATACTCTTGTTGATGCTAGACAATTTTGTGCAGTAGACTTCCTCCGTCTATCACGTGAAGAGTATTTTCAGAGTCTAGTTGGTTTTCATTGGCTACAAACGCATCGTATAGGACTGATTTTTTAGTTTTAATCATTCCTATCTCATCGATGAGTGAAAGTGGATAAGGAGCTAGTTCGTATTGAAAGTAATCTTCTAACTGTTTCTCAGATCTTCTAGATGGATTTTTTCTAATTTTTCCAGAGGTACTTGTACTAGTCTTATGTTTAATTGCCATAGAAAATACATTGGCAATCTATAAAAGCATGTGCATGTTTTCAAGAATGCCTGCAATAAAAAAATTTGAAAATGCCCTTAGAATATCCAGCTTTCGACGCCTATAACCTCGAAACAGGTAGTCGCACGAGAAAAATGTATTATAGAACATTTCTTGTAAATAATTTACCCTCCTTCAATTTTGCTACGGATATATTTCACTTTAAAGTTGATATTAACGGAGATATTTGCAAATAATAATTTTTTTAAATGCCCTTTTTTCAAGATGGCGGCCAAATTCGTGCTTTCTAGGGGGTGCAATTTTAAGAGACATTTCTTAACACGAAATCAAACAAATTAAAATTAATTCCAGCTTGTACGAAATTGCTCCCGCTAACAGCCATTTTAAACGACCTATCGACTGGCCTATTATGCCTAAGCTCTTTGTCGTGGTAAACGGTCTATCGGTGAAACTATGAACTTAGTAAAGATTAATTTAATTTTCCAAAGAGATGTTTAGAGAATGGTTAAATTTTAAATAGAAATAAATACTTCATATCCATTTACTAAATTTTTGGTTCAAAGAAGAGAGCAGAAAATCTTCATTTGTATATGGTGACTGATATTTTCGAGTGCTTGGAAAATAATAACAACTTTCAAACGGTGTTACACTTGAAAAACTCATTTAGGACATTGAACAGGAGTAAAGATGCACACGACTTGCTTCAGTGGTACATGGGCGGGGATTTACTTTAAAAATGAAGGAAATTTCATATAAAAGTCAGTTCGGTAGAGACGCAGCAAGTGATTATGATTAAGTGTTTGTTATACGCCACTCAGTTGAACGTCTAAGGCGTCGTGAATTTTGGAGTCCTATTTGCTATAAAGTAGGGACAAGAAATCAGACGACAAACGTCATCAGGAGTAATGACGTCATAAACATAGTATAGTAATTGATTAAGCTTAAACCAAACGCATGATTTAAAATGAGCTGTAAAGAAAAAAATAAATATCGGTTTTATAAATCTAATGGTGGTATTTATGACGTCACTAAAATTTTCCTGGTGGCGCACGTCGTCTGATTTCTTGTCCCTACTTTATGTAACTCACCTTACCTTATCTGCTCGGTGCTTATACCATCTGTAAACGCGTCTAGATATTTGCCTTTAAATGAATCAAATACATAAACTGTGACTTGATGCGTTATATTCAACACACAATATTACATGAAAGTTCTCATCGGACAGCAGCGGCTGACCCGGTATAAAGCTTTTACTGCAAAGAAGGCATATTCGTAAGATGACGTCACGGTAGTATATTCTATGTTAATGTAATTTTACTAGACTGGCTGCAATTCAGCCGACATGTTCAAATGACGTTTAACCTACCCAGAAGCAGAAAACTTGCACATGGCGTTCGATAGGCGAACAATTACCTCCTATGCTAATTTTTAAGTTTACATATATTTTATACTTTTTAATCCAAAGTTTGGTGTGGGCAACCATTGCAGTTTTGTGAATTAATTGTGTTTTTATTAAATTTGTCCTGACCCTATTTTTAACAAACAAAAACGTAGTATGTTCGTTTTGCAACTAGTTGAGACACTAGATTTATATTGGCAGCACATATATGAGCTGCTTTGAAGAATTTAAAAATGTGTACAAAGTCACAAGTAATTTCGAAATAACTTAAAAGGTTGGAAACTGTAAGTAATTTTGCTTATACTCGTAATACACTATTATTGTTAATACTCCTGACTAATTGTTTAGATTTCCATCAGTACAATATTCACAAATATTTAAAATCTAATGTTCAAACTGTAGAAAAACTTTCAACAGAGTTGAGAGATAACTTCTAATGATGAATTTTTGAAATTCGAACTGGGCCCTTCACAATTTATTAGATCATGCTACATTAACTTTGAATACACAGGGGCTAC
The DNA here is from genome assembly GCA_940337035.1 of Agriotes lineatus. Classification (NCBI taxonomy): domain Eukaryota; kingdom Metazoa; phylum Arthropoda; class Insecta; order Coleoptera; family Elateridae; genus Agriotes; species Agriotes lineatus. The sequence goes on from CALNHX010000812.1 coordinate 121,365, forward strand.
ACAAAACTTTACAAACTATTGGAATCGATAGGGTATCAATATAAAAAGAATGATTCGAAAAAAATTACTGATTCAAAATTTCTGTTGGCAAACAAACGCAAATTATATAAAAAAAATTGGACTATGCTAATGGCGAGAAAGAAGTGAAGTTTATTTACCTAAACCTGAATATGTCAGGACGAAAGCACGATATTAATGTGGTTGAAAGGTGACCATGCGGGTACTAACAGTAAGAGATTGAAATCAGAAGGTAAGAGATTCACCGTGCTTCATGCATGTTATTGTGGTGTTTTTTTTACCGGGGTGTGACCTTCTTTTGACTCAAAAACTCAACATCGCGATTATCACCAAAATATGAACAGCGAAATTTTTCAAATGTGGTTAGAAAATTAGTCGGTACCTGCTTTAATTAGAATTGAGGGTAAATGTATTATCATGGAGAATACTTCTTATCATTTGGTGTTGTTAGAAAAAAGGCCGCCTACTAATTCAAATATAAAATTCTTTAGGCCTGGATGCATAAAAACAAACTTAATTCATCAATGTTTCGTCCTTATTTTTGCATTTATAATCATATTGCACTTATATGGAAATTCTGTAAAAAAACTATGTAATAAGTTAATAATGTCAGTCCCACATTCAAAAGCAAACGTCAGAAAGCTTTGGGTCTTAAGCGAATGCGATACTAATAAGTGGAGAAACTGCATTAAGCGCTGTGAACCTTTTATCAGGAGTGATTGGGCGAAATACAAGGTGGGTGTTTACTGTGTGGACGGAGGATTGCTCCTTAACTATTAGAGACATCGAAACCAATTTTGGTATGGTAATACACGATCGTTGGACCTACATTATAAAAGTATTTTGGTACATACAGGGTGATTGACAAAATTATGCCAACCCAAACTTGTGTTTTTTTTTAAATAGAACACTTTATATAGTTTTGCATTTTTGAATTTCCTGTCACACTTAGAATAAAAATGTATAAACTTTAGTGAACTTGATTCTTATCTATTTAATCTGCAGCTTCTCGTAAACGAAAAAAGAGATAGAGAAATCAGGAGAAATATGCAGCATCTACAATCTACATGTCAATTCTAATATCGTTTTTCAAGTGTATTTACTGCAGACTGATGGACTTTTCAATTTTCATATTCGCATTCACATTTTGATATTATTAAGGTACAATTTTTATGTTGATGGCCAATTGGTTCTCATAGGTTTTTTGAATTTTTAAAGTTTCAAGATATGTATATTAAGTTTTTCTTCTTTTATGTTAACTTGCATGTTTCAGATGCGCCCACACCGTCAATAAATTGTGCCGTATGGTACGAGGAATAAAGAGACATTTTAGCCATAAGGGAAAAGCTCTTCTCGCGAGGCAAAGCCGAGTGAGCTAATTTCCCCGAATGGATAAAATCTCTTTATTCACGCGTGGCATATACATTTTTTTCCAATGATCATATTTAATTATATATAAATAAGTTTTAAAAATTAATCATTAATTTTAAATAAGTAGTCATGTTATCTGGTTGCGTGAGAGTTACCAAGATACACGTATGTATTTTATCAGTTGCTATGGATTACGGGCCGTTTAGTAGCATTTTATCCACCCTCATCATTAAAATGTTACTTTACCATGGACATTTTAATAGATAATACAAGTAAGTATTGGAAAATAGTATACCATTATATGGCATTTCATGAGAAATGTAAAATATTAAAATCAAAATATAACCAAGCTGAGCAGAACTCGTTTCAATGTACTAAATCACAATAAGCTGGTCCAGTTGATGTTATGCGTTTGGCAGTTTTGAAGTGTATTGTTGGTGACACTGTAAGTCTATGTCAAATTCGAAGTTAGCAGGTTAGGTTTTGCGTCAGTCTGTGTCAAAACTGACGCAAAACCTAACCTGATAACCTCGAATTTGACATAGACTTACAGTGGAATAATTAATGTTTAATTTAGTTGTAATTCAAAGAATATCTCACTAAGTTTATACACTGTAAAGTCTCATACGAAATATATATACAGGGTGTAGAAATGCTTTGCGCACCATAGGGATTTCAATGGTAATTTTTTCATATGAAAATATTTGCTTCCCTAATTATTTTAGAGCAAACTTGTATGGAAGTTTTTTATAGAGAAAAAAATTCTCGATCTATTTATGCCAGCATTTAATATTTAAAGAAATAAAATTACCATTTTTAGACAAATCAGTGGTGCCTTGAAATTATTGAAGCACCTCAAAGCATCAGCAAATTAGTTTGCTGTTTATTTGTTTGCATCTGTCAAATGTAGCGGCAACCATGGCACTTATTGCACCTGATCTGCTTCCAGCATACCACCACTTCACAATTTGCACTGATTTTTGAAAAAATGACAATTCTAGTTTCTTTCATTATTAGGTTATCTGACATAAAATGACAAAAATGGTGGCATAAATGGATGCAGAATTCTTTGCTCTACAAAAAACTTATTTACAAGTTTGCTCTAAAATAATTAGGGAAGCAAATATTGTCATATGAAAAAATTACCATTGAAAACCCTATGGTGCGTAAAGCATTTCTACACCCTGTATAGTGACACGAACAATACATATCAGTATTGTCAAACGTAAAACGAATCGCCGCTGCTATGCAGAAAAGTGTTACTAATGTATAAAAGTACCACATTTCTAAACGATTTTGAATGTAGAAATGTAGTACATTCCCAAAGGAAATGCGATATAATATTTTATTGCACAAATTGCTGAAAATATAGCAGGGCAGAACTAATAACAATTGACACCAGTCGTATATTCAAGTTTTGCTTTGTACAGAATTCCAAATTGTTTTTATAAATGGAAAAGATATAGATAGTGCAGTACATAACGTTTTAGATCATCGATTCAGTTTTTTGCATTCTTATATTATTACAGCCAACTGTTTCTTCCTGAAATACTTAGAAAGTGTTGAAAAAGTACAACGAAGAAGCTCTTGTTTATATAATTGTGATGGTGTAATGCCGTCATTTCGATTTGGCATTCAGCAGGTCTGTGAATTACCAACACCCAAATGATATGATAATCTATTAAGCGAAATTCGCCTTAAATGGATGCTATTTTTTAATGATAACCTGGCGATAACCTACCCTACAAATAGTTGGAGAAGTTTAACATCTGCTAATATTAATAGTGGTTTTAGTGCTGGCATTTTCCTGCGGTCGCCCGGGATGCAGCTGTGACTTCTGTTGTTTTTTCATTTATTCAGGTACTCATTTTATATTTTGTAGAGAGCAGAGATGCTTGTAAATTTGTATTTTTGTTTAAAGTAATTTATTCTATTAAACAACTAAATAACAATTGCAAACAAGTTTCACTACGAAAAAATGTCGTATTATCTACTATTCAATGTTAATTATATTAATGAAATGGCATATTTACTGATGCTGTACTTCTCAAGGAGTTTAACGAGTAAACACTAAAATGAAAGATATACAAACTCACAACACGCAAGGAAATATCACATCATATCATAATTTCAAAATACAGTATACTACTTTTTTAGCGTATTTGATCTTGGAATTTCATGCTCTGTCCAAATTCATGATAAAAATTTAGGGTTTCCATTTAAAAAAAGTATCGCTAACGTCATAACTCAAAAACAAAAGACAATCTAAAAGTGACAATTACAGTAAAATATGTATGTTTTAAAATAAAAATTGACATGTTCAAGGAATTCTTTGAAAAACATTTGATAAAAGTTCTATTTCGATGGTTCCAGACTTTACACTCGCACTGTATAACTTGAAAACTTGTATAATTAGCTTCTAAGAAATTTCAATTTCAGAAATAGCAAAAATATTTAAAAATATAAATAAAATTACCTTAGGGAACCTGAATAATTCCTTATTTAGTATTTTTTTATTTACAGACTGGAGGGAATGTTATAATACTTTTTTAATCGAGCCATACATTTTTATATTTTTGAAAAAAATCTTTTAATGAGCTTGCCTTTGATACCCCTAAATTAAATTGTTTTTCAAATATGGGAGTTTGAAAATACAACATTATTTGAGCTGCTTTCAGATGTTTTATTTCATTGGGATAACAAATACTGTTCAAATAATAATAAGTCCTTTTAATAAGCTTTTTTCTGATTGTATTATATTTTCTTTCTCTAAATTCAATCGTTTTTCATATTTGGCGGTTGTTTGTCATAAGTTGAAATAAATCATCTTAAGGGGCCTAAATTGTTCTTTCAATGTTCAAACTCGCATTAAAATAGCTGTTCAAAAATACAAAAAATATAAAAAACGTTCTATTAAAAGGATCAGAAATGATTAAATTAGTAAATGTTGAGTACCCTGTATAGTATTACTACGCAGAGCCATTTTACACTTGATACGTAATTTTTTCATCAAATATTTTCAGATATTTATAGCAACCTATGAAACTTAGCTTATTTTCATAAAAAAGTTAATATCTTCAAAACAGTTGACGTTAGACAGCTACAACTTATATTAAAACGATTACTATTTCAACATAAAACTTTTAAGCTACCTACTTATGGACAAATCCATTAAAAAAAGTTTGATTTGTCATTCTTTTTTGAGCGACCCTGTATAATCAAAAGTATTTTAGTAATGTGCCACATCTTTGTACAAACAACTTACAAATAAGCAATTTTTAGGTATGCCTTTCTAGCTCTGAAATTCAATGGTGACGTAGCACCCGGAAGTCTGTATATCTGATAATCCGAGCACCTATTGGTGTTTTGTCTAACCAATGTCAACACTGCTTTGGCGATTTTATGATAACCGAACAGTAAACAAAAAATCTGTAAATGGGTTTACACGAAACTTCCCTCACGCGAATTAGATCAATTTGCAAATTAAAACAAAATGTATTCCGCTGGGGTTTGAACCTCCGTCGCATCTGCGTAGTGATTGTAACCGCATCTATAAGTCGTACTGCGCCATCCAGCCTTATTGAAATGAGTGCGGCGCGTGTCTGTATTTAACGGAACGGTGCTATTGTTGAAACGTTTCGACTCTTTTGTGACATTATCCTGTATTTGTTGAGTCCTATTCTCGGCAAGTGTAAAGCCTGACCGATGTGAAAATTATTATTACTTCCATCTATTTCAAAGTTAACGCAGAAATAAACAAAACTTAATTTTTTAAGTTGCTTACCCTGTAGAAATTTTTCTGAAATTTTTTCGGTTTCATGCCAGGTAAACATATAATCTGCATGCAAAATATGGTCATCCTCCAACAAATAGTTTTTGAGTTATACCGCCAACAGGCAGACAGACAGACGAAATTGAGAAAACCTGTTTTTCGTCATCTAGAGACCCCGAAACGTAAAGATCTGAAGAAATCTCGGAAGGTGATTTTTTTGCGATTACAATACTTCCTTCGTCTTTTAGACGAGGGAAGTAAAAACTAACAATTTCAGTTTTATGTTGTAGTGAAAGTGAAACAAAATCTGGAGAAACATAGATCTTAGTAGGAGTTGGGATCTCTTGTTGAGAAGAACGAAACCTGGACGGCTGCCAGTAACTTATTGTCCTACTAAAAGCTGCTTAAGGAAAATACTCATAAAGCAATTTAACAATCATCCGCAATAGAAAACATTTACCTTACAAATGTTCGAAGCAGGATCTTCAAATCTTATGTTTAACTTTGTTGGTCCAGTTGCAGCGATTCCTCTTAACGATCATAAAACTGTAACTTCTGGTCGGTATGCAGACGTTTATATTTCACGAGTCTTTGAAAAATTATGTAATGGCTTTGAAAATCTGGTTTAGGTGGCACTTTGTCACAGCACGATAATGCAACTCCGCATATGAACGCAAACGCTTCACATTTCTTAGAGTAGTCTGAAGTCCAGTTGATCACTCACTCTCCATGCCGTCTAGATTTTGCTTGCAGCGGTTTTCTTTTTTATTAAATTAGCAAAAGCATACGTGGTCAGAGCTTTCCTGACAAAATGCTGGGGTTTCTGAATTTCAGCAGATGTTTGACAACCCTCTAAAAATGGAGTTGTCTGCCTATTTAGAAAAGTATATTCAAATAATTCAAAAAATGATTATGCGTAGGGGGCAAGCTTTTGAAAGTTTATTGCCTTAAAACATCTGCATTTTTCTTATAACAACGTTGTGATATCCGTCTAAAATAGTGAAAAAAGACAAACTTAGATTGAATGAATAAGAGAAGTTATTCGATCTCAATTGTTAATTTTAAGTTCGGAGGAGAGGTAGATTCTATAAAATGGGAAATACAACCTTTGCGATTTTTCTTTCAAAATAGTTTTCACAAAATGCTTATTTCCTATTATTTGTGATGGTTTTGGGGTATTTCGCCATATAACAATATTAATATTTCGGGGGAATTCTACCATTTTCATCAATGAATCAGAAAAAATACATTAAAGCTAATAAATCAAATCTTATCTGGCACTCCACGTTATACGACTTGGCGCTTGCTTGAGGTTTAATTTTTTGATCTTCAAAAATTGATCTTAGCTTTATCATATCAAACAGATAGGAAGACGCACATTCACATATTTACTCGAAAAATGAACACTCTATATCACTTAATTCTAAATTGGCTAGATCTCTTCTGTACAGACTTTATAAAAGCATGTGTGTGTAATCTGCATTTCGTAGAATCAAAAGAATATAAATCATTAAAACTATGTTAATAACCACAAGTCATTTTAACTGTTGTTTATGTAAAACTTCTAACGATACGTTTATTCCACCCCTCCGTCAGTATGCTAAACTGAAATAAGGTGTCTGTTACGTCATAGCATTTTAATAATTATTTGCCCTAATTGTTCACCTTGTTAGCTCAGTATATATAGAACGGTTTAATTACCCCCGTCACGGTTACGAATGATCACCGTTTGCCAAAAACAGGAATGAGGTTTACACCTGTAGTGTTCTCGGGCTGAACTGACTTTAAGCAACATACATAAGAAAAGCCAATTTGCTTACACAAATGTATTGTACATAAAATTATAAAGAAAACCAAAGAAAATAGAATTAAACCATTGCTGACACAAACAGTGTTAGCTAATAACATCAAAATTAGGGGAGACATGGTTCTACGCACATTTAATATCAAATCAACTAGTGTAATTATGACTGACATACTTAAAACGATATTAAAATAGTGCCGGAATAGGTAACCTGCAAAGCACAAACGTTAAAAAGCATAAAGCGCTAGCGGACGTTTCTTACAGTTGAATGCAAACCCTTATCTCGTAACTGCAAACATTTTTTGTATGTGTCAGGTACCTATGAATTCTCGAATCCTGCGACTCGCTGCGTCGCATATTTGGCTTATGACTCAATGGCTCTTATTTGAGAAGGCACTAGAAAGTCCCTTACTCCTAGCTTTGGCACCGCTGTGTTGGCTGATGTCAGTACATCAACGATGGACGCCACTTTACAATTTGTTGATTTAGAAGCGTCTTCTGGGCACGAAAACGATGTTTTCTGCACTCAAACTTGTGCAATAACTACAAGACGACAAGGCTTTCTTTCGCCGCTTGTAATTTTAACTTGTTGTAGGCGATTTCACACACTGCACCCGGAGTCTTTCACTCATATGTAGTTCAGGGCAAGGTTCACTAGCTAATAAGCTGTTCCCCGCAAAAGATTCTAGCTAAATTTAAAAATCGCGATGCATGTAATTACAAATTGGTTAGATATACAGTGTGTCCCAGGATTGATGTTACAAGAGGTGAGATGGTCTAAAAATTTTTGAATTTTATTTTAAGGTTTTGGGATTCGGTCCTGCTTAGTTTGAAAAGAATTTTAAGAATATTTTCAGTTTTTGAAAAACAAGTAGGCCTTGACAGGGAAGCGAAAACTATTTTATATTCAGGTAAACTACTCTTTTTATTCATGATACGGCAAAATTTTATTAAGAAAAGTTGTTCATAATGATAAATTATGACCCTATACAAAATTTCAGAAATATCTGTCAAATTAGAAAATTGTATTTTATTTTCGGGTAAACTACACTTTTTGTTCATGATGCGGCAAAATTGTATTTACAATAAGAAATTCTGACCCTATACAAAATTTCAGAAAGATCTGTCGACTTAGATTAAACCGTCATTTTATACATATACATAAATGTAATTTGTTTAATCTAAAAAATAACGGTTTAATCTAAGTCGACAGATCCTTCTTAAATTTTGTATAGGGCCATAATTTCTCACTATGATCAACTTTTCTCAATACAATTTTGCCGTATCATGAACAGAAAGGGTAGTTTACCTGAAAATAAAATACAATTATCTAAAAAATAACGTTTTTTTTACAAGTCGACAGATCTTTCTGAAATTGTGTATATGACCATAGTTTATCATTATGAACAGTGACGTAGCTATCGGTGTGCAAACGTGTTTAATCGAACACGGGCCCGGGCCCATAGGGGCCCGCGAAGAGCCCGTAAAAACAAAAAATATAAGTGGTTCTTACAAATAAATATTGAAAATTTGTGTACCGCAAAATATAAACTATATTAATTTCCTTTGGATCCTAATCCAGTTAAAGATCACCATAGGCGTAACTTGGGAGGGGCAACAGGGAGCAGTGGTCCCCCAAAATTTTGATATTAAAGTGCAAATGCAGCATTTTTTGCAATTTAGGTTTAAGAATGTTGTGAAGTCTTAATTTTGCCCCCCCCCCCTTCCCCAAAGTAATGCCCCAAGTTACGCTCATGAAGATCGCCATTTCACTAATTGGTACGTTGGTCATCCAGACACGATGCTCTGTTATCTTTAAGATACAGGTACGTTGATGTACAGAAAGCGTTGACAATTATTATATTAACATCCAATAAGAAAACAGAAGTCGATGAAGCTAAATCAATTAAAACAACACTAGAAATGTACGAAACAATATTTTTAATAGTTTTAGAAAGTACGATTTTAAATCTATCAGATGTGGTTTCAGAGGTCTTGCAGGATAAAAAACAAAATTTGCAGCAAGCATCGGATTTTTTTGAAGAACTACTTAAAAGCATCATGAACCTTAGAAATCAGTTTGATGAATTAAGAAATGAAACTGATAATGTTGCTATTGAGTGGGACATTACAGCACAATTTAGCAGTAAAAGAATAAGGATAAGGCGACCAAAAATACATTTTGATGAAAAAAATAATCGCCATGTCATAGAAACAAACGAAGATGTTTTTCGAATTAATGTATTTTACAAGAATCTTGATATTATCATAAGTCAGATTTACAGGAGATTTGCTGGCTTACAGGAAGTGGTAAGCAACTTCAAAATTTTAACGAAATCTGTACTTTCTAACTATTCCGATGCAGAATTGCGACAGGAAGGAGAGATGCTTCAGAAAAAATTCCCTGAGAATATTTCAGAAAATTTTCAAAATCAAATTTTGTCGTTCAGAGCCTTGTTTAAAGAAGATATACAACAAATTATATAATATAATAAGTTTCTTTCTAAAGAAGTGTTGTATTTTATATGAATAATTAGTCATTTTATATTGGGGGGAGGGGGCCCAATAAAATGTTTGAACACGGGCCCGCGACTTCTTGGCTACGTCACTGATTATGAACAACTTTTCTTAATAAAATTTTGCCGTATCATGAACAAAAAGGGCAGTTTACCTGAAAATAAAATAGTTTTCTCTTCCCTGTCAAGGCCTACTTGTTTTTCAAAAACTGAAAATATCCTAAAAATTCTTTTCAAACCAAGCAGTACCGAATCCCAGAACCTTAAAATAAAATTCAAAAATTTTTAGACCAGCTCACCTCTTGTAACATCAATCCTGGGACACACTGTATAAACATGAAAATAAACTATCCATTACGTTTTTATATAAACTATAATAATTTTGGAGCAATGTTAGGGCACTATATTATTAGAGAAACGAGAATATTTGTATTTCTGTCTCTAATCTAAGTAAGCTAAGGGATACAAGTGCATCTTATTGCATCACGTATCCATTAAGGTTAAGTGGTGGAGCAGTTTGCGGTTTTTTACTGTGCGCTGAACCTCGCCCCGGTATTTTATGTTGTATAGCTATATATATATATATATATATTGTATTGCAAATAAAGGCATATTATTATTATTATTATTAACAAATTTTATTATCATCAGTGTTGTTATAGATTATTAACCAAATTAATTTTAGTATCGTTAAGAACTTTATTACAGCACTCTTTTTATGTAAAAAATACATTGAACCAGAATTTATTGATGAACATAAAATATTGAACAATGCACGTTTGCTTATGGCACTTAAGAGACTCGTTTGATTGCCGCAAAACGGTTGTTGAAAATAGATGCGCAAATTTGAGTTCCTTCACTCAATACGTAGCAGTAGCCTTGGATAACAAAAGGGAAATAGATGTAATTTATACAGATTTCTCAACGGCATTTGACATGGTGAACCACCAATTATTATTAATCACGATAATATAAGATTTTCGATTCGTGCTGAAATCGTAAGCACGATCATGTCACGCGAATGTTTCAAGCTGTAATTAACGGAGCATTGTAGAGCGTAGCAAAGTAAAAACTTGGCAAAAATGAGAACAAAGTGTAAATTTTCAGCTTGGATATGGAGAGGAGTTCTGATTAATAACAAATTTAAAGTAAATGTAAGCAATTTGCTCGTATATCCACCTAAATATGGTGGTTGCGATACAACAATAGAGAAATTAGTAGATCTTTCAATGCGTACAGGTGTGAAAATTAAAGGTATTTATTATCAACATTGAAAATAAGTACGCGAATCAACAGAGACTATGTTCCGGTAAAAATTAAATACGAGAGCTGCTTTAAAGACGCTAGAAGTTATAAAGGCCCGGATCCCAACAACTTTTTCGAAAGGGTTGTAGGATTAAAAATGTAGGAAAGAAGCAACTAAAAAACAATATAGAATAAATATGCAGACTAGGAAAACAAAAGAGAAAATTATTAGAAAGGTTACTGGAAAAAGAGAATGAACCTTAAAATATGAACACATCGAGCAAGAAAGCTGGTAAACGCAGAAGCAAAAATATAGAACCAAAGAATCTAAGCTCAACCAAAGATTAAATTATGTAAACACAAACCCAGGAACAAAACACCGGAGGGCAGACCATAAAGACAGCAAGAATGAAGAATTCCTGCACTAAGAGAAATAACAAAAACGCTTAAGAACCACAGAAATACAGGCACAGATACAATACAAGCAGTGATGTTGAAGTACGGAAACAGAAGATTACAAAATATGATATGAATTAATATAAGTGAAGTCAAAAAGAACTCAATACAGGGAGCGCAGCGATAATCTGTGCTATATTTTAGAACTTTGAAAAAAGAATTATAAAAAGTATAGAGGAATTGCGCTTCTAATCGTCATATATAAGATACTAATGATACTCATCAAAAACAAATTACTAACAAAATATATGAAAAGGAAGCTAGGTGATTATCAAAGAAGTATTTGCAATGAATGATCCATTATAGATCAAACATACGTACTCAAAGAAGTGCATGCAACAAGTTATAAACACAAACACATATGTTATTAATCGATTACAAACAAGTATATGACTCTATTAAAAGAGAACAGCTCTATTTTGCAATCAAGGAATATGGTATAATATACTATACTATACTACCAAGCTAGTGAAAATGACATTACTAGATACATGGAAAACGGTAAAGGAGCGAAGAATCATCAAGAAAGTTTCAAAGCATGAAGTGGATTAAGATAAGGTGACTCCGTATCAGCATTTTTTACGCTTTAAAAACGTAATTAACATGGGCATTTATAATTGAAACACAGTCGTTGTGTAAACGCAGCGTTAGCGTTTGGGTCTGTTTTACCGGCAGTCGGGGCAGCTGTTCTATAACAAGGATTTTGTTATCGTTGTTTTGCCTGAAATATGTAGCGTCATTTTTCGCAGGATTTTGTGAATTGTCTCTACAGCCCATCGTTTCAGATTTATTGGATTATTATTGTGGTAGCTTCGCTGATATGCGAGTTCGAGCATTGGGCACTTTTTGGAGCATGTAGTTCGCGTCCTAGGTCGGGTTATGATCACTTCATTTCTTGTGGTTTTGGCTGATCGCCTGTAATATACAGGGAGAGTGTAATTTCTTCAATTTCAAATTGCGATAACGTAATTCCAATCAGCGAACTCTTGTCCTGGCTTTCTAGCGTCACCTACAGAGTGAAAAACGTCACTTGCATGGTACAAATCACCAACGATTCCGGTTGCTAGAGAATTCCACTGTAAACGTCACCCGGGGTCTTTGGAAGCTTCTGCGATATTTCTGCACCGTGAGAGCCTAATTCGAGTTTGGGCATCATCCCCGGAGGTCTTCGTGAATGACGTTTGCTGGCGTTGACTGCCTGAAGTCGCAGTTTTGAGTTGTTTGGGGCCATTCGTTTTACATTCTGCAATCGCAGCTTCGAGCCTGATTGGAACCATGTGTCTCACCTCCGGCATAACCGTAAGGCTTTTAATTGAGTAGTGCAACATATTTTTTTTAAATATTATATTTATTAGCAATCCGATTATATAAACATCTATAAGTTAATCTTATGCCTATAAATGTCGTGATACGGGAGCCTCCAATGATGCTACCGTGGATACTTCTATTAGATGCTGGTAGTGTTTTTACAACACTTTTTAACTACACTTGAGGACGTAAATATAAAAAAAGTAAAAAACAACACCTTTGACGCCTTGTATTTCGGAAAGCTATCAACTTTTGGATTAAGGTAAGTTGGGCTAGATCGTTATAAATTTGCTTCAGAAAGTTGTTCTAGCGTTTTGTACGGACCTTTTAGGGCCACCCTGTATATGAAATTTTAGTACTTCTCGTCGATGAATTGGTAGTTGGGATTGGGTTGATGGATTTAGATTTCAAAAGCTGCAGCTAAATGGAAGTTTTTAGTTGAAATATTTCCTCTTTGGACTGTAGTGTTACAGAACACTCAATTCTGCAGATAAGCGAAAACCTTGTTTCCTTTGAAATAAGAACTTATCTGCAATTTAAAGTGCATTGATGTGATTTAGTTGAGAACGCATGATATTTAAATAATTCTCGTGTTAAATTTAATATTTTATAAAAGTATGAGAAACTGATTGATAAATGCACCTACATAGATTATTTACCCACCTGTATTATACGTAACTGTCAGTTTAAATGAGCCGCAGTTATTTTTGTGTTATTAATATAATAGGTTCTAGCTTTTCAAAGACCATACGTTTGATAACGGTAACGTTTGAAAATCTTTCTCTTCAAAATAAGTTCTGCATATCATAGTACCGGGAAACAGTCCTTAGATTTAAGAGCAGTTGAATAATCAAGTTGGTAGCGCCCACGTTCGATTTTGATCAGATTAGTGTGAGCTCATCCTTTCGTCAGAAGTAGTTTGGCCGTCACTTTGAACGCCTATTGATTACGGCATTATTTCAAGGTCATCACTGCGCGCTATACTGCTGGTATTACAGTGTAAGACTATCAGAACAGGACGTTTGGACGCAAGCGTTTGGGCGCCAGGCGTTTCGGCGCTAGAAAAATGTTTAATGAACTGAAAGTGAAATGGGATTCTTATGTTATCGTTCCACATTTTTGAGCACGACAGAGGTCATTTAAAAATGTGACGTATGTATTATAGTCCAGTAGCAGGGTACAAAACAAGAAGCCTTGCTCTGCAAAAGTAGTTTTAATTTTTGTATATCTTTACCAGTTCGAGGTCTTAATAAAAACGCCAAGTTTTCCAACATTTCGAGCTGAAGCTCGCGCAGCCATCTTGAAAAAATTGCGCTTTAACAAAACAAGTTTTTCCACATTATCTCCTCGGCAGTGCATTCTAGAATGAAAATAGTTATTACTATTATCATTATAGAAGAAATAATTTTTTAAAATGCTTGTTTATTTTTCTTAAGTGAATTAAACATCAAGATCCAACGCTGTAAAGTGGAGCAGATAAACAAAAATGTCAACAATACTTCTTTTTGAGCATGATTATTGTTTATGTTCAAACAAAAGTTGTGAAAATCTTCTATAATATTCACAATAGCTATTTATCTCCTAGAAAGTCCAGTACATAAAGTGATAATGAGAAAAAACAGGTTTTGAGCGATATTTGTCAAGATGGTGACGCGAGCGGTGCGGGCGGTGCGAAAAGTTGGAAAACTTGGAAATTTTATTAGGCCCCCGATCTAATATCTAATAATAACAAAGTAAGCAGAAAATTCCGTCTGCATCATATTACTCAGTATGCATTAACGATTTGTCTCCTTAACTGCTTTCTGAGTACACGACAAGAGCTTGCAATTAATAATGGATACTTAATGAATTCAATTATCAAGAGTACAAATCTTAGGCGTATTACCCTGACAAAAACGATAATAATTAAAATATTTTCGGGATTAATTGTACAACAACTTAAAAAAATATCAATATTGTAAAATTCACTTTAAATATTCAAAAATTAAAGGATAGTCTAAAACAGCGTTTCGAAAATACTTTGCTAAAATTTTGTTGCATGAACTAATTTCAACGCCTAAACGCCAGGCCCTCAAACGACGGGTGCTCAAACGCCAGGCGCCCAAACGCCGGGTGTTTGAACGCCAAGCACCCAAACGCCGTCGTCCAATCACAGTCGCCCAACCGGCGACGCCAAAATGTCGCGTACCCTAAGATTATTGTCGTTGCTATATTTGAATGTTATTGTAGATTGGAGCGTTTAACGTTTATACAGGGTAAACACCTTACAAATAAAATTTTGGGGATAAAAATCCTTTCCGTGATTTCTTCAAACGGAAATGGGACTTAACTGATACAGGGTAAACATCAAAAGGGAGCGCGTTCCCCTATAATGCAGCTATGGCATGTTCTTGTTCTTGGTATTTACCGGTCAAAATTAATTTTTAATCGTGATATGTTACTTTTAAAAACTTTGCATTAACTGTACTGTATCTAACTCCGTCTCCCGATATTTATCGATCGTTGCGGACTGGGAAAATCGGGAATGTTTTCGGAAACCATCGATTTTATTGTTATGTGGTTTTTTCCATATACATATTATGAACAATTCTTCTTAATGGGGTATGGTTGGATTTACGTTAGTTTTAATGTATTTAGATTTCTTAGAAACTGTACCTGAATAGGCTTCATCAGAACATACTGATACATTTTTATGCAATAAATATTTCTTGGAAATTTTCCATGTTTTCCTGCTACTTTCACACAGTTCTTTTCTTGAGCTCGACAATGTTCTTTATGTGTCTCAAAGGAGAAAATTATATTTAAAAAGTATGTTTTAGATTGGTCGTTAAATCGTTTTACCATGATAAAGAAGTGAAAAGCAACTAATAAAATATCTAATTTGACGTTGAATAATGAAAATGTGAGATTTGAATAATTAAAATTCTAAAATCTAGTTATGGCGTTTGAACAGAATTGTCTGGAGGCTGGATCAGGTTTCTGTTACGTGCACTGGGTCTTTGTCCCTAATATTTAAGCACAGGAATGAGACTGCATTCCTGTTTTAAGACAACTTAAGTCAATGCCACTTAAAAGGACGATAATTAGATAACTACTCGAAGTGCAGCCTCACACTTCAATATTTAGGCTTGGAAAGGTAGTATCGATGCAATTGAATCAAACAGTCAATGTCGATTGGTTTTATTACAAAAATAAACGGGCTTTTATACAAATATAACTGCTTACTTACTAAATAAAAATATTTCAAAGTGCAAAGTATAGTTTAACGGAACGATTCTAATATTTCAAAATAATCAGTCAGCAGTCAGAAAACGTTTCCCAGAAGATCAGCAGGTGGAGCAAATGACCATCAACTGAAATCTCTGGATGCTGAATCAAGTTTCTGTTACTTGCACTGGTCTTGTCCCTAATACTTTAAGCATAGGAATGAGACTACATACCTGTTTCAAGACAATTTAGTCAATGTCACTTAAAGGGACGATAATGTTGCTACCCTTAAAACGCAGCCTCACGTTTTATGAATTATGGCTTAGAAGAGGGCAGCAACGATGCGAATGAATACAACATTAAATGTCGATTGATTTTATTACAAAAATAAATGGGCTTTTATACAAATACTAGCAACCCAGTGAGACAAACGTCTCATTTAAAAAAACAAATAAGACCGTTTTTCAAATAGAACGCGTATTAAATAAAAACTGAACCAAGACCTGAAAGGTGTCAAAGTGCCGCATCGGAACATTCTGGAAGCTGTCAAAGTGGTTGCCTAACCGATCGAGGTTGTAAGTCGCAGAGGGTCGCAGCTTCGTTTGGCTGTTGAAACAGCGTACTGACACTTCCGGTTTTCGAGAAATCACGTGATTTATATATAACAACGACAATAATCTTAGGGTACGCGACATTTTGGCGTCGACGGTTGGGCGACTGTGATTGGACGACGGCGTTTGGGTGCTTGGCGTTCAAACACCCGGCGTTTGGGCGCCTGGCATTTGAGCACCCGTCGTTTGAGGGCCTGGCGTTTAGGCGTTGAAATTAGTTCATTTTAGCAAAGTACTTTCGAAACGCTGCTTTAGACTATCCTTTAATTTTTGAATATTTAAAGTGAATTTTACAATATTGATATTTTTTCTAATTGTTGTACAATTAATCCCGAAAATATTTTAATTATTATCGTTTTTGTCAGGGTAATACGCCTAAAATTTGTACTCTTGATAATTGAATTCATTATGTATCCATTATTATTCGCAAGCTCTTGTCGTGTACTCAGAAAGCAGTTAAGGAGACAAATCGATCGAGGTTTTAAGGCGCAGAGGGTCGCAGCTCTGTTTGGCTGTTGAAACAGCGTACTGACACTTCCGGTTTTCGAGAAATCACGTGATTTCTCGAAAACCGGAAGTGTCACGTAACTGAAATTCGGTTCCTGACCTGACATGACCATTGCAAACATATAACTTTTATAACTTTTTTCTCTATCTCTTACGGTTTGGCTGCTGAAACAGCGTCCCGGACAGACAAAACAGCGTCCCGGACAGACAAGTCTATTAGATAAAGGATAACTGCTTAGATACTAAATAAACATTCCAAAGTGCAAAGTATAGTCCACTAGAACGATTCTAAATTGCAAAATAAGTAGTAAGCAATTATATTTCCGCGTTGTCTGTGAGTTCGTGCTATGAACTCGAAGTCCTAGGTCATGTCGTAATATAATATGGTTACTGTTGTGATAGCGGTCTTTAAACCACTGATTATGAAGCAAAACTGGCTTTTAAATTGTGAACGATATTTCGTAAATTTTGACTGGAAATTTACATCTGTTTAATCTAAATTAAACAGCGTTCGATTTTCTAGTAATATTTTTTTTTCGTGCACTTCAATATAGATAAACAGAAAAGAAGCTGTGACTTGGTGTATTTCCACAACTATAGTTGTTGTTCGCCAGAACATAGACATATTAATTTTTCTAACTACCTCGTGGTTGCATATGAGATGCATCTCAATAAAAAAAGCAAATTTTTCTACATTACAGTAGACAGCAATTACAGTCTAACTGTCACTTAGCAGTTTTACCTCCTACAAGTCCAGCAAAGAATGGGCAATAATTTAGCTAACTGCATGAAGTTGACAATTAAACAGTTAAGCCTTCCTCCTTAGCTAAATTTAACATGTAATTCCCTCTCCCTTTCTTAAAACGAAGAAGTATTGTAATAATAAAAAACTTACCTTACGATTACACGACAAAAATACGTTTTCCCATTTCTAGTTGTCTGTCTGTGGATTGGTTTGTTTGTTGGCCTGTCTAGTGTCTATCTGTCGGTGTGCCCGTTGGCGTTACAACTCAAAAACTATTTGTTAATAGGAAACTATATTATGCATGCAGATTTGATATCTACTTTGCTCGAATCCGGATATACATTCGGTCAAATATATTGTAATGGTTTACTGCCCACAGCAATTCTGATTGTCTAAGTAACAGAATGAATAAAGTCAAAATGAGCACAGAATTGAATATTTTATTTATTGCATGATAATCAGTATACTTTACATTCATAAGTCCACTTGATGTGAGCAGCAGTAACTAATAATTTGAGGGATAAAAGTTAGTATGAGATAAGGCAGGTTTCAGAAGGGTTATATAGATGTTCGGGCCAATGCAATTTAATTTGTAACTGACGAATTTGAGCTTAGTAACGTCAACCATAATGCGAATAAAATGATACAGAATGATTTGTTAAGTGCAGAAATTGTATGAGCGTTATGCATTAAAAGTTTATAAGCCAGCAAACAGCAAGTTAACTGAAAGGTAAACAAAAAACAGTGCTAGCAAAGCAATAATTGCAATAGAGCAATGGACAAATGTAAGGCAACCGATCAAAAGACAATTAGTGATATGCTAAAAGAACTCAAGTGTATCAGTGCATTATAAACCAAAGTGAACATTAACAGCAGAGCAAAGTGTGGTGACATTTAGCCCAAGAAAAGGACAATTTAGTGAAAATGCAAAAACATGACATCAAAACTGTAGTCCATAAGTTCAAATAGGTAATCAAACCTAATTTCGTTTAAACAATTATAAATCTAGTTGCTTAGTAACGAGACAGTCAATTGTCGAGAAGTTCAACGTGTTTCCAGAGTCGCAAATCCATCGAGTTTCGAATAGTTTAGCTGGCGTCCCTAAAAAGTGCGAATAGAGGCGGCAGTTGTAGGTTTTGCCGGGAATTAAACAAAAGCAAATCACGCGTGGATTTATGTCACACTAGAAACAAAACGAGGTTAGCCGTGGCTACATCACAGAATTAATCGTATTGACCTGTTGCATTCTTGCCATTTTGGTGTTTAAACATTAATTTTACGCTATTTTTGCACTGACGGATCATCTTGTTTACTGCACTCAATTTTAGAGGTTATTTAACTGTCAGTTGGGAACAGTATATTTGCCCTAATATCAGAAAGTAATTGTCATACAGCGATATATTTGTCATACAAAGTTTTCTACTTAATTTTATGAACTGAGTTAAGAATTGTTTCATGTTCTAAGCCCTAATTTATTGCACATAAATAAAATAAGAAAAGAGCAGTAAACCATTTATTTTTGGCAATTATTGTTACATTCTTTAAATTTGCCCTGAGTTTGACAGGCAAGTTCTTAATTGAAACTTTCATTTGGTAAAGTGCAGTATCTCTTGCCCTAATTATAAATTTTATATTTTATTTAAAACCCCATTTTAAGCATAGGGTACTATTACAATATAAAGGGCGAACGTCTTAAAAGAAGAAAAAGGGGCAACGATCGATGCGTACCGCAGTCATCGCGACTAAAAATATGCAGCGAACCGCTGCGAGATAAGTATAAAGCCTTTTTCAGATTTTTCAGTTGTATCCTGTTTATGTGGCTGCAAAGTAATGAAATCCTCTATTTAAAATTGTGTAAGCTTATACTTTGCCATAAGATACCTGGATATAAACCCATATAAGATCGCACATTTGACTTTGTTAGGTACTGTTCGTATAATTTCCGTTCTTACGAGAAAGCATTTTTCTTTCATTTAACTAATGAAAGTAGCGATACATTTCTTGTTTCGATTTCTTTAATGTGTTTTTAGCATTTCGTGTTTTAGTGATGTGATTACGACAGTGCCAATGTCAATATCAGGTTATACAGTGACAAAAATATTAACCTTACATTTTGAAGAAATGTCAAGATTGGTTTGTTAAAAAAACATTTTCACGGCCTGCTCTGAATCATGCGAAAATCAATCAATCAATCAGGGCCAGTATGGGATCTCGGTAATTGTAAAAGATACAAATTTGGGTAAATGGGAAAACAGTTTTGCAATTAAAGGACAAACAAAATGACGGCTAGAAACTCTTGATATGCTTTTTCGTTTTTGAATTATCTCAAAAAGCCGAATTTTTGGATTTTTTATTTTATTTTTAAAGTTAGAGCGAAACTGGCAACACTTCTTTATAGTAACTTTGTATGGAATCAAAGATTAAGTTATCATTTGTTTATCCAACGTTTCGTCTTCGACTAACCATCATCAACTTAATTTTTTTCAATACGGTCCTGATTTTCTAATGCAAAATGTGTGAAGCCCTTTTTATTCTCAATTCAATAATATACCACACATTATGGTTTAATTACGTTTCGAATCTTTGGAGACCACCATCAAGACCTTTTTGGATACGGACTTGTGTCCTAGCGCATTTCATACGTTGTTTTAGCTTTTGTAATTTAGAAAGAAGTAATGAGCTGCACTGGATGTTTTTAATCCTTAATAATCACGTTTGGTCTTGGAATATAAATAACTTACGATAGTCAGTAGATACCTATCTAATTTATTGATTATTTTTCTTATAAACAATAATTAAAATTAGAAAAAACATTCTGTGAAGCAGTGAGGCTCATTACTTCTTTCTTTAAATTGTTGCTATAAAGAAGTTTAATCAGACTTGCTCTAACTTTAATATTAATAACGTCAGAAAAAATAAAATAGAAAATCCAAAAATTTGGTTTTTTGAGATAATTTAAAAATGAAAAATCATATCAAGAATTTCTTAGGGTCATTTTGTTAGTCCATTAATTGAGCAACTTTCTTCCCATTTAACCAAATGTGTATCTCTTACAATTAACGAGATCCCTATACTGGCCCTCTTTATCTTGGACACGCTGTATAGCGTTTTCATAAGCACTCTTTTTAGTAACTCTCACATTTTTAGAAATAATGTTCACTCTTGTATCGTTGTTCGACCCTATATAACAATTTGCAGGCAACTGCGGACATTTTTCATCTTAACTACTTTCAACTGAAAGCTATAAAATTGCTAACAATTGTTTGTTGCTGTTATGCGCTCTTTGTTTATAAATGAAACTTTTTTATTGCTTATGTTAATAATTGGGTTACAGTATTTCCTGTTGGAAATAAATGCTATTCTATTCTAAAAGTATATCGTTGCTAGTAGTTGCCAACCATATATCAAGATACTAATCTAAGAAGTTACACTGGAAACCGATCAAAATTTTAGTTCGTACTTTAAAGTGTGCCAAGGTATTGTTGGCGTAGCAATTTTGCTTTAAAACTTAAATAGCTAGCTCTATAAGCGTTTCCACAGCTACTAAAAAATTAACAGCTTCGCGGCAATTCCAATTAGCCTCGGCACGTAATTACCGCGTAATGCGTCTGCCAATAAGCTAATGCCCATTATTACTCTTCAGCCTCACGCCAGCGGGAAGCTGGCTGAAAACTGCATGAAAACCGAGTGCAATTGGCACCGAAGGTTGAGCAATAAACATCGGTTTCGCGAGTGCGCGCAGGCGCCATCGCATTGATATTTCCACGCTTTCCACCGCCGTGGTCGCCGAAAGTCCGCATTTCCCGAGATTTTGGCGACGGCAGCCACATGTGCGTGCTGCAGGCCGCGAGACGCTCGCGAGCATGACGCTCGCGCCAGGACCTCGGAGGTGCGTAACCGCCGTCCAATGAGTTTTCGCTCACGCTCACGCCGCTTTTCAGCTCGCCGCGATGACCACCTGCTCGGGCATGGAGATCGAGGCATCCAAGCAGCCAGCCTCCTACAGGACCTACGCGCTCGTGCTGCTCTTCGTCTCGACCCTCTCGCTCTACATGCTCTACCTGCAGTCCTACGCTCAGCTCAACCAGGACCGAGTCCTCACCTCCTCGTGGGAGTACCCGGAACACGCAGGTACCGTTTACAAACTCGACAGGGCTGGATCTTTGGAGAACGATCGGAGCGTTGTCCAAATATTCAATCCTGAAGAGAAATTCGACTTAATAAATAGTAAATTTTTTGAGGTGTTCAAACTAAAGCATTGCTGAACAAAAATATTGCATACAATGTGTGTTTAAAGTTTAACATTGTAAATATAATAGTAAGAAAGTTTTATAATCATTAACTAACCACTTTTCATTAGGTATGTAGAAGTGGAATGAATAATAGAGGATTTTGCTGGTACCAGTTACTTCAAGTAAATTAAGAACAATAGTAACATAATGTTATTACTGTTATTAGTTATATTTATAGAGATACATTTCTGATGATTCATCTAAAAACGCAGTAGGTAAAAAAATATGAACTTTACAGGATAGACAAATAAGTCGTTTTTTCTGCCTTTCTACATTATTTAACACAACTACTAAAATAGCATTTATTATATCTTAGTTACTTACCAGAGCTTTAACTTTTAGAGTTGCTTTTCTGAAGAAAATATATATAGATACATATCTTTTTGCAAAAGTAACTTAGGTCTTAGATACTCGATGAAGATATCTAGATACTATAACTAAGTTACTTTGAAAGTATCTAGTTACTTAATGTATCTAGATACGTTAAGAGTAAGTAGTAACTTTAAGAATAATAAATTATGTTGCAAGCACTTCACTTGCTACTAATTAGTAAAAACCAGTGGGTACTAAATTGTCTAATTTTTAATTTAGTTTTATTTCATTCTTATTTAGATATGCAAAATCTGTAAAACAAATTAAATAAATTTTTAAATGTAAGCTACTATACAGGGTGTCCTGTAATTCGACCTACAAATTACTGGGGGTTGCGGTGGACATTAAAACAAAAGTTTTGCATATAAACTTTTTCTTTTATATCTCTCCCCGCCGAGTTATGCCCTCCTAAAGAGGATGGTTCTATTAGAGCTTTTCAATGCTATAAAATTTCATTATACAAAAATATTTACTAGAAATCCTGATTTATCCAAAATCTTTGTTGGGTGTTTTAGTTTTCTCGTTAAACACATATTTTTTGTGTAAAAATAAAAAAACTTTATGATGCATAACGCAGTTATTCAGTAAAAGTGGCAAAATTCTGCGTATTATAATGTATTTAAAATTTTTAAACAAAAAATATTAGCTGCACATACAAAGTTAAAGATTTCAACAAGTTTAGATAAATTAAACTGTACAGAGTGTCCCATTTTCGACACTTTTATAGGGTATCTCCGTAATTGTTAGTGCTATCAAAAAAGTAATATAGGCGTCATGTGCTCTTTTTGGGTCAAACTTAAAATGGTAAAATCAAAATTTGAAAATTATCGCTCGCTTAAGAGATACGGGGGAAAATAAAAAAATTGACAATTTCAGAATGACCTTATATTTTCTTAGTTAAAAGAGATACAGAAAAATATTTAAAATAAAAGTTTCTTTATAATAATGGTTGAATAATCTGCCCTTTTCAGAATAAGTATACGGGGTCAGGTAAAAAAGTTATCGGACCTAACCTCATTTTTTTAAATGGAACACCCTGTATATTTTAATCTAAAAAGATTGCATATTAAATTCTCTTTTTAAAAATAGGACACACCGTGAATGATATTGGTTTTCTATGCGATTTATTTAAACTTTATTACTTTAAACCACAGTAGGCTACGAAACAAAAGCTAATAGCCTAGAAACAAAACTATGTTGACATTGTAGCTGGAAAGACATTACACAATATATTTTAACAGACAAAGTGTAAAAGAAATAGTTGGCACAAGAAAGTAAACTAAAAAACTTTGAAACGAAATAAAAGATTAAAATTAAGGGAAAAAATAACGGGAATCATCGCAAATGTTCGAAAGCCTCTCCGTTGTTTTCAATGCACTCTTGACATCTTTTTCGAACGGATTTTAAGGCATTCACGATGTGTAATGGTTTTATTTCTGCAAAGGCCTCGTGAATTCTTTGATCAAGTTGTTGTCGGGTTAAGATGACTTCTTTATAAATATTATTTTCCAACACTCCCCAAAGAAAAAAATCTGGAGGTGTTAGATCCGGAGATCGTGGTGGCCACCTTATAGGTCCATGTGTGCCTATCCAACGGTTTCTAAAGTGAGTATTTAAATACTCTCTTATTCGAAGAGCGTTATGGGTAGGGGCGCCATCTTGTTGAAAGTAAATCTCTATTACTTCATTTAAAGGAACATCATCAATGATATCGAAAAGGTTTGATTGGAGTATGTCCAGATATCTATCTGCATTTAAATTTTCTTCAAAACAGCGATACGCCAGTTTATTTTGAAATAAAAAACAACTTACATTTACCCCAAATCGACCTTGTTGACGAACAGGTCGTACCATGTGGGGATTTGTGGAGTTCTAATGTCTTTCATTATGTCGGTTAAGAATACCGCAACTTGTTATTCGACATTCATCAGACCAAATAATTTTTTTGTGAAAAGAACGATCCTCGTTAGATTTATTTAAAAACCAGTGACAAAATTCCAATCTTCTCACATCATCACCAGGGTGCAAATATTGGGTAATATTAACAACATAGGGAAAATATTTATTGCACGTCAAAATTCTGTGCGCCTTAGATTTTGAAATTCCAGTTTCAGTCTCTATTTTTCTGACGGAGGTAGATTTTTGTTCCTAAAATTTCAAAGTGATTTTAGAGAATAAAATTAGAGTGTGTGCTTAAGACGACAAAACAGAAGTGAAAACTTCACCAAGACGAGATTCCCTATTAACCTTTCACAATCGAACATCCGCAAATCTCAAATTCAAGACGATAAAAGAATCGATCCATAAAAAGCAAATACACTATGCATTTGGTCATATTTTAGCATTTGGATTTTTTTCCCGACTGCATCATGAGCGTTGCATAGCCGAGTCTGACTGCTCAGTGTCATTCAATACCCACAAAAAGTGCTAAACTCGCCTAAAGGAGTTTTCACTTCAATAAAAGTTGAGCTACTACTATTCAAAGCTATCACAGGATATACCATTCTTACCTGATTAACGGCCTCGACCAATTGTAATACGCTTATTTCTTCATTTTCCTTGTTTTCTTTATTATAAGTTTTTGATCTCGGCTTCGTAAAAGAGCCGTATGTTTTTAAATTATGTTCCAGTCGTCGGAATATGTCCTTAAATGGTTGCCGTCTTTCCGGATAGCGAACAATATATACATTTAGCGCCATTTCTTCATTTTTTCCAGTTTCAATGTAAACTGATATCATATCAAATTTTTCGAAATGTTGATAAGTCATTTTCACAAACGAATATGTAAAAATGAAATCGACATTAAATGTTAATAACAACTAGAATGTCAACATAGTTTTGTTTCTAGGATATTAGCTTTTGTTTCGTAGCTTACTGTGGTTTAAAGTAATAAAGTGTAAATAAATCGCATAGAAAACCAATATCATCCACGGTGTGTTCTATATTTGAAAAGAGAATTTAATATGCTATCTTTTTAGATTAAAATATACAGGGTGTTCCATTTAAAAAAAATGAGGTTAGGTCCGATAACTTTTTTACCTGACCCCGTATACTTATTCTGGAAACGGCAGATTATCCAACAATCATTATAAAGAAACTTTTCTTTAAAAGATTTTTCTGTATCTCGTTTAACTAAAAAAATATAGGGTCATTCTGAAATTGACAATTTTTTGATTTTTCCCCGTATCTCTTAAGCGAGCGATAATTTTTAAATTTTGATTTTACCATTTTAAGTTTGACCCAAAAAGAGCACATGACGCCTATATTACTTTTTTGAGAGCACTAACAATTACGGAGATACCCTATAAAAGTGTCGAAGATGGGACACCCTGTACACTTGACATTTTTTATAATCGAAATTCATGTTCGTTAAAAAGTTTCAATAGGTTTGTTACAGTGTTGAAATCACTTAGATGCAGTCAAGAATTGTTACGTATAGCTTTTCGTTTAAATACATGATGCAGTTGAGTAAATATTTCGAGTGTGACCTGCAGTTTCTAAGTATATATTTGGTTGCACACTCAGTTTTCATTTTTGGGATGTTTTGGAAAACCTTGAATTTTTAGGAGATTATAATATATTTTCAAAATAGATTGTGAGTACGATTTCCGGCGGCCATTTTATGCCTCTGATTTCTGGTGTGATTCTTTCTGGGTGATGTAGCTGATTTTCCTGGAATTTTGCACCATGCAGATCTACGATTCCAGAATTATTATGTAAATCGTCGTTCACCCATAGGAAATTCGGTGTGAGATTGCTGGAATGAAGCCAGTTATACTGGGATAATAAATTATTTTTGCAAGATCACTCACTCGAGGTCACCCTGCAACTTTGGTATGCTTTTATAGTTTCCTTTGAACATCGAGTTCGATATTGTGTCATTTTAGGCCTCCTTTTTTTTTCGTCTTACTCGTGCCATATTCTGCATGTGCTCTCAGTTCGGCTGTGATGTCGCTTGCTAAAACACCTGGAGAACCAACTCCTGCACAGTTCTAAGTCCCTCAATTCGCTTGGCTGCTTCCGAAGTTTGGACTATATGGGCTCAGTGCAATAGATTCGTTTGGACAGCATCCTCAGGTCTACCACACTGCATTGCTACTCTGACGAAGCTGCGCTGCTACGCAACACCAGGTACATTCTGAGTACACAGCTAGCGATTTAGTCAACTGATTTATAGAAACTAAAAATATCGTTAGTGCTACTACTATGAAACTCTAAACGTTTTGCTTACCGTTTTATGCTGTGAAATCCCTGGCCGATGGTGCCGAGAAGTTAAGAAATGTGTAACTGCCATGTATTGACCAGAGTTTTGTTGTTCACTTTAAATTTATTAAAACTACATTTGTACATTTTATAAGTAAAACTAAATTAAATCTACAATTCCAATTACAAACAAATATCTTATCACAGATTTGTTTTGTCTTCTTTGAGTATGATGTAGAGTTTATACTTGTACATACTGTAAATAAACAATTAGGTTATTTCAAGTTCTGGCGTTTTCTGTCTTTTATTATTTTTATGAAACAGCTAGGTGGCTTAGGAACTTACACGGGCACCTGTAGGTTTTTTGGTTTGGACCGTCTTGAACCAGTGGCGCTTCCGGACAACCCCCCCCCCCATTCCTGCTCAGGAACTAGCTGGCAAAAATTTGCTACACTACAAGACAATACCAATTTTTAGTAATATGACAAGAACCCAATTTTAACTCCCTCCCCCCCCCCTCTCTCAAGAGGATGTAATTTGGCGGAGAGGGATTTAGAAGAAAAAGTGTATATACAAACTTTGTATGCTTCACAGCCCTCTATAGCTCCTAGAAGTGTGTCGGTCGAATTACAGGACAGCCTGTATTTATGCTTGTAAGTTTTATCACCTTTAAAGACGAAAACTTCGTCAATCTAAATCTGGTAAGGCAATCTTAGCTTAATATTTGTTTTACAAGAAATAATTATTTCATCGAAAAAACTGACTTAAGATTTTTATTTATAGCGGGTTGGTATGTGGTGGATGTGTTTAAACATAAAATGTTATAGAGCAGAGGTATTAGCTTAGACATAATAGAAATCTACTTAAAAAATGTGATCCTTTAATAATTCCCGTCTCTGGGGTTCCGGCATCGAAGTTTTTTGGGGAAAGAAAGATTAAGGGCCCAGTAATATCAGGAAAGTTTATAAAAAACGTCAATCAAATAATATAACGGCTATATTTGGCAAAACTATCCTTAGAACGTTGAAAGCGACCCTTTAAAAATTTCCGCCTTTTTTAAAAAAAACTCAAACAAATGACACAGTATTGATTTTTGGCAGAAGTATTCCTTAGTATTCTACGAGCAACCTCTTAGAAGCCTCCACCTCTGCCGTACCGGATCTTTGAAGCAAGAAATGGCCAGAAGCCAAGTAATATATTTTTTAAACTAGTTATTTTGGTACAAACGTTTCTCAGTACTCTAACAGTAACCCTTTATAAACGTTTTCGCCTCTAGGGTTCCGACATCGTACTTTTTTGAAAGAAGAGAGGCAAGGGTCCAATAATATCGCGAAAGTTAAATTGGAAACATGAGACAAATAATATAGTACTGATATGTTGCGCAAATTATCTTTAACCTATTAGGAGCGACCATTTAAAAATCCTCGCCTTTAGGGTGCCGAAATCGTGTCTGTTTTTTGAGAAAGAAAGGGCAAGGACTAAGTAATATTAGTAACATTTTAAGGGAATGAATAATATAGTACTGAGTTTTGTTACAAATATGTCTAAGTACTGTAGAAGCAACCCTCTAAACGTTTCTGCCTCTGGGGCTTGACATTGTAGTTTTTAAGCAAGAAATGCCATCCTTAGATGTTAAGAGCGGCCATTAGAAGTCTCGCCTCTGTGGTGCCGACCTCGTAATTTTTTGGAGCAAGAAAGGGCAGGAGCCAGGTAATGGAAAATTTTAAAGAAAACCCCAAGCAAATAATGTAGTACTAATTTTTAGCACAAATATTTCTTAGTACCTTAGGAGAAACCATTTAAAAGTTTCCGCTTTTAGGGTGTCGGCGTTGTAATTTCCTGGGGCAAGCAAGGGTGGGCTTAGAGCCCAGTAATTTTAGGAAAACCTTAAAGGAAACCTCAAATAAGTAACACATTGATGATTTTTGGTAAAAATGTTTCTTGGTACCCTATGGGCAACCCTTTAACGTTCCCGTCTATAGGGTGCCAGCGTCGATTTTTTTTTACTTTCTTGTACGATAAAAGAAGTACTGGATTCACCGCAAAAATTCGATATTGAGTTTTCAACAGATCTTCACCTTTTAGAGTCCTCTGAATCCAAAAATAGTACATTGTGTGAATATTGTTGGGCGAGGCGAATGTCCGACAGGAGTCTGGGAATATTGCTTTTTGTCCAAGATACACATACTATTTTTCCGCCAATCGAAACGAGTAATTAAAAAAATTAGGAAATAGTACTCGAATATTCGAATGTTTCAATTATTCCTGTACAGTTTTATTGTAAATTGCCTAGAAACGGCTGATGTAATGAAATGTTTGACTCTGCTCAACAAAATTTTGTCAGTAATGTGACAGTTCTAGTACGATCGGCGGAAAACATGCTTTTGTTCATTGGTCTGTCTGCCTGTGTGCCTGTCTGTGAATAGAATATCTCAAAAACGAAAAGAGGTATGGCGTTGCAACTTCATATATAAGTTTTTTGTACTATCTAGATGCGACAGCAAGCTTTCGAAGAAAATCGCATAACCGGAAGTATAATGTTTACTCTTGTGATTTTTCAGTTTTATTCGATTTTTCAAAAACGGCTTTAACGATTTTTTTCAAACTTTACATGTTTATTACATTTTTAATGTGTATTGATGTGAGATATGTGATTCTCCAGTTGAATACATCTAAAATGGGTTTCTTTTGTTTTTACCCATTTTTTTATTAACTCCTATTTTAAATAGAACATCGGGTAAATTATTACATTTTTGAATTCAGATTAAAATTTTAGAGAAAATTTGTCTCTTGAACTAACGCTCTATTTTGTACGGTGTCTGCAGAATTTTTAATTTTTGAATAATTTTTACAAATGCTTAAAAATTAACTCAAATTTTTGCCTAATTATAAGATCACTGTAAAAGGACACACTACGTGCGTGTATCACACCATATTTTTAATCACGGAAGGGCAACGGCTTAGTAACACTAGAAAAGTTTTAAAGGAAACCGCAAACAAATGATATGGTACTGATTTTTGGCAGAAATATTCTTTAGTACCCTAAGAGCAACCCCATAAAGATTTCCACCTATGGCTTACCGGCGTCATAATTTCTTGCAGCCAGAAAGAGCCAAGAGCCAAGTAATGTTAAAAATATTTTTAAGGAAACTTTCAACAAATAATATAGTACTGCTTTTTGGCACAAATGTTTCTTACTACCCTAGGAGTAACTTTCTAAACGTTCCCGATTCTAGGGTGTCGACGTCGTAGTTTCTATAAGCAAGTAAAGGCAAGGCGTTGGTAATATCACAAAAGTTTTAAAGGAAACCTCAAACAAATAATTTAGTCCCCTCCTCTGGCGTATTACCGTAGTTTTTTGAAGCAAGAAATGGCCAACAACCAAGTAATATGTAAAAAAGATTGAAGAAAACCTCAAGCAAATGAAGTACTGATTTTTGGTAACGGTTTCTTAGTACCCTAGGAGCAAAATTTTAGAAACGTTCCTATTCTGGGGTCTCGACATCGTCTTTTTAAGCATGAAAGGACAAGGGCCCGGTAATATCAGGAAATTTTTAAAGGAAACTTCAAACAAATAACAGTGCTGATATTTGGCATAAAATATTCTTAGTATCTTAGAAGCGATCCTTTTAAAATCCCCGCGTCTAGGGTGCGACGTAGTTTTTTGGAGCGAGAAGAGGCTAACAACCCAGCAACTTTAAAAAGAAACATGAAATAAATAATGAACTCCAAAGGCTGGAATTTTTAAAAAGTTGCTTCTAGGGTACTGTAGTGACCGCTGATTACTACGGTAATTCTAGTTATTGTAATATACAAAATAAACAACGTACATAGAATTCTGTTACTCAAACGTATATGATCTATCTTCAAAAGTGTGATTTATATATGTAGTAGGTAATTCATGTTCTCTATACACATCATGGTGATTATAGTACTAAGAAACAGTTGTGTCAAAAATCAGTACTACATTATTGGTTTAAGGTTTCCTTCAAAATGTCCCTAATATTACTGGGTTATTAGCCCTTTCTTTTTCTAAAAAACCTCAAAGCCGAAACCAGAGATGGAGACATTCAAAGGGTCGCTGCTAAAATACTACGCAATGTTCCCCCAAAAATCAGTACTATATTATTTGTTTGAGGTTCTCTTTAAATTTTTTCTAATATTACTGGACCCTTAACTTGTTCTTGCTTCAAAAAACTATGACGCCGGCACCCAAAGGGGGACTTTTGAAGGGTTGCTCCTAAGGTACTAAGAAATATTTGTGCCAGAAATCAGGACTACAATATGCCTTAGTTTGACATTCCCAAATTATTTTTACTTTTATAATGCTAGACAGGGTAATTCATAAGTCTGATAACTAAGGATAGTTAGAGGACATCAAACAGAATAACTTTGCATAATAAACTATATGTGAAAAATTAATAATAATGAAAACATTTAATTGCTTTAGTATAACTTAGTACATGTGGTTGACCGAATTTAAGTAAAAGTTCAATCAAATTTGGAAAGCAGTTACTGTACTGTCTTGTCTGATTTACTTAATAAATGTATTGGTGTTACCCAGTGGTTCTCAAAGGTTTGCCCAGACACTACTTCTACTGGGATTAGTATACGAGGGAGCACCGTAAATTTCTACAATATAATAAAACAAAGTTCTGTAGCCAAACATTATTGTTATTATTTTTTTTTCAAAACATTCGCCCTTAAACTTTATACATTTACGTATTCTATAGAACCAATGTTTAAAACATAAATTCCACTCCTCTTGAGCCACTTGAGATACAAAGTGTTTGAAACTTTCCACGTCATTTTCGGGAGTGCCAAATCGCACACCACGCATTTTATCCTTTAATCGAAGCAATAGAAAGTAATCGGAAGGTGCTAGGTCGGGCTGTATGGGGATGACTGGGTAATTTTAACCCAAAAGTCTCTGAATATTATTTTGTTTGATGTGTGGTATGACTTGAAGTATTGTCATGGTACTGGACGACCTCACTTCTTGGGCTCCGTAAACGAGCTTTTCGAATAATGTCTGGGATATATCATTGTATATCATTTTGCCGTCACCGTATGTTTATTACACGACAGTTGTGCTAGGTCCTGATTTTGAAAAGAAGCAAGCAACCATTTTCTTACCAACATTTTGAGATCGCTTTACTTTAACCGGATTAGGATCTGTTGAAAACACATATTGTGCAGACTGCCGCTTATATTCGGATTCAAATGCATATATCCAGCTTTCGTAGCCAGTTATGATATTGTAAACTACTTTAGACCTACCTTCATCATATTTCTTAACAGTTTTATTACACCATCCCACACTCTGTTGTTTTTGTGCTTCTGTTAAACTGTGTGGTATCCACAGGCAACGGACTTGTCTTGCACCCAAATGATTATGTAAGATTTTGCTTATTGCAGTCATGTCAATGCCTAAGGTGCTGCTAATAATTCTATATGTGGTTCGATTGTCCTCCTGAATCATTCTTCACACGGTCTATGTTTATTTCAGTAACTGCTGAAATTGGTCTTTCTTCCCGAAAATCGGCGCTGAGTTACATTAGTTCAAATTTAAATGCATTAAATCAGCTATAAGCAGTCCTCTGCGAAGGTGCTTTGTCACCAAATGCAGCGTGAAGTCGTCCAAAGCTGTATTTCGAAAGTAGGGATAGTCATAGTAAATCATTGCTCTAATATTTTCTCTCGTTAAATAAAATTTTTCTGTACTTATTTCAAAACTGACTTGTATAATAACTATTGCAATTAGCAAAACTAAATTTGAACAGTTATACTAGGAACCAACAAACATTTGTTTCATGGAAGGTTTGATTTCTATGATGGACTTGATCTATTTCTTTGCAGAAATTTTGGGTGCTACCCCCGTACACCCATTTAATTTAATTGTCATACTTATGAATCGCCATGTGTAACATTTGGAAAAAAAATTGTATGTTGTTATATTGATGAAAAAAGTATCAGGTGGCTCAAAAATGTAGAATGAAATTATGAAATATTGACGTTTGACGTACAGTTGTCTCCAAAAAATAGGGTATTCCTACTTTTTTCCAGTATAAACTCAACTTTTAAAATAATACTTTAGCAACCTGTGCATATAAGTTTACTGTCATATTTTTTGCTGCCATCGAACATTGTAAATCACTTATCTGAAAACATGTCCCGTCATTTAAATGATTTCGAAAAAGGAAGAATTATTGATAGGTTAATAAGCGGAATGCCACGAACAGCGATTGCCACTGAGTTTAATGTAAGTTATAATACTGTTATGAGACTGAAGAAGCGATGTTAGCATTAGGGTAATGTAAGACGGAGCGAATAATCTGGTAGTCTAAAATCGTCAAAAGAAGAGCAGGATGTGCCATTGGCAAACTGTCTGAGAAGAATCCGTTTTTTACTGCAATTCAAGCTAAACAACGTACAAATTTCAATGCTTCCCACAGAACTGCGCTACGAAAGGTTAAACGATCTAGGTAATCGATGCGAAAAAAAATTCTTACCGAGGAAAATAAACAAACCATATTAAATTTTACAAATACATATGCTGGAGAAGACGTAGAATTTGAGAGAATTTTATCTTTTCGGATGAAAAACAAAAGATAGATGCAGAAAACTAAAGGGACGGGAGGTTTTTCGATTAATTTGTGGGGATGGATATAATACTGCACAATTAAGGAAAAATTTGTTGCAAAACATAGTGCAGCTTTCGGTTACTCCACTCTATGCAGAAAAGTTTGCTTTTTGGCAAGATGATTGCCAAGTTCATACATCAAGAGTTGTAACGACGTGGTTGAACGAAAATCGGATCGAAGCATTGCCGTGCCCAGCCAAAAGTCTGGATTTAACAAAATAGACGTATCAAGCAAATTTTCGACCAACGACAGCAGAAGTGCTTTGCCAAAATATTGTAAGGTGTTGGAACAACAATACATTAGAAACGTAGTAAAATTTTAGTGCTAGTGTGATTGAAAGCTGTCAGACGCGACATTACAACTAATTAATTCAATTTATCTACTCCAGTGGGACAAGTAACTCATTACGTCACTCATTTGACACTATTTCCGTTAGGTAATGAAGGTCATTACACCACTCAGTTCTGTAATGGCTTCATTACCATTACCATTTGCCTAAATTATGTTACGTTCCCAGATAGATAGATAGAACATTAGTTATGATAAGATAATCTCAGCTGCAGTTCCGTATCATTGCATTCCCGAGGGACGCGAGTGTTATCTTATCTTTGCGGATGCAGCTTATGTAACCTGCTGGCATACATCGCAGAATGCAGGCAGTTGTAATTTAGCATCTGTAGATCTATACTATACCATTCACATGTATTTTAAAATTGCAACTCCGTCTGTGTATTGATAGGAAATAATTTTTTTTATCTACTCCAGTGGGATAAGTAACGCATTACGTCACTCATTTGACACTATTTCAGTTAGGTAATGAAGCTCATTACACCACTCAGTTATGTAATGGCTTCATTACCATTACCATTTGCCTAAATTATGTTGCGTTCCCAGATAGATAGATAGAACATTAGTTATGATAAGATAATCTCAGCTGCAGTTCCGTATCATTGCATTCCCGAGGGACGCAAGTGTTATCTTATCTTTGCGGATGCAGCTTATGGAACCTGCTGGCATACATCGCAGAATGCAAGCAGCTGTAATTTAGCATCTGTAGATCTATACTATACCATTCACATGTATTTTAAAATTGCAACCCCGTCTGTGTATTGATAGGAAATAATTTTTTTTATCTACTCCAGTGGGATAAGTAACGCATGACGTCACTCATTTGACACTATTTCAGTTAGGTAATGAAGCTCATTACACCACTCAGTTATGTAATGGTTTCATTACGCAACTGAGTTGTGTAATGACTTCATTACGTAACTGAAATAGTGTCAAATGAATGACATAATGACATTTGCCTACTAAAATATTTTTGAAAATAACAGATCTGTCATTTCTCTTAATGAACTTTTCTCAATTTTAGGCAGTCGTAGATAAAATTTTGTACAATACATGTGTGATAATGCATCATTAATATATGTGTGTGTAAGTTACAAACGAGTGCGTAGCACGAGTTATGTAAGCACGTGTTATCCCACTTGCATAGTAAATAACTATTATATTAATCACAGTTCGTAAATTTAATTTCTACTAAAATACTCGTATTTTTGAAAATGACTGATCTGACATTTCTCTTGCTGCACTTTTCTCAATTTTAGGTAGTTGTAGATAAAAATTTTTACAATACATGTGTGATAATGCATAATTAATATACTTGTGTGCTTAAATGATCCTTGCTACGCACTCGTTTGTAACTTACACACACGTATATTAATGATGCTCTTATCCCACTTGTATAGTAAATAACTATTATTTCAGGTCTCTAAAGTTGCGTAAATAACTTGCTCTTACCTAAAAGCGTTACTTTTCGTTTTAAATACATAATAGTTATTTATTAATCAATAGATTATAGCACGAGGGCTACAATTTTGATTATGCACGTGGTACATACGTTTTATTTCAAAATGCACATATTTCACGATTTCAGTGTTTTGGCTGCAGACTACTACGTTATCATTGCCCTCGCGCTGTGAATTTTTGGTGTGCTATGATTTCTACGTAAAATGTTGGTGTTGCTGTATTATATTGTTGGTGTGTGTTATACTTTATAGCAACTTTATAGGCCCTCGGGCCATAAATGCCATATTACATCCGCAACCTAGGGCCATTAAACAAGGTTATAGTTCCAAAATGAAATAAATAACTATGTTGTTGTTTTTATATACTCCCTCTTAATAATAAATTTTATTATTTATATTATACTCATTAGCTTTTTTATTTGTGAAGGTGTTGTTCGATTGCGGAATCTTATTAGCTACCTCAGAGATACATTTTTCTATCCCTCTTCAGATTTCATCACTGTTTCCCTGGAGGTCTGGTGAACCAATGTGTCGAAGAGCTTCCTGAAAGGCGACCAGCTCAGGGGCGATTGTTCTCTTAGATTTTACTTTACTTGTTGGTTTGCTCAACTTGATCTGGAGATGGGCCCAGAGTAAGTGGTGGACAGATCCACATTCAGCGCTTGGTCTGGTCTCGATGTTGCGGAAGGAGGTTCTTCATCTTGTGTCTACGAGGATGTAGTCGATTTGGTTTTTATATCGCCTGTTCGGTGAGGTCTACGTGCAGAGGGGGTGTTTGTGATGTTTTGAGCCATTGGATCCACAAATCAAGGACTATGTGATGTAGCAAAGATATATTTCATATGTTTTAGTTGAAAGAAGTATGCATAAAGTGTAAAATCAGGTACTCCATGGTTTGTGGATCCAAAAGAAGTCACCCTACATGTCTCAACTCTTTTATATACAGGGACTCTAGTTTCAACATGGTGTTCATTATCAATAGGTTGTTGTCATTCACGAACTGGATCAGTCTGCTGCCACGCTCGTTGCGCGCTCCCAGCCCGTAGAGCCCCACCGTGTCACTCAAATGTGAAGAGCTGTAATGATGGTCGCCTGCTTGGTGTATCTCCTCCCAACGGGGTAATATCAGCGGTGTATGCATCAAATTCTACGCGGGGGAAAACATAAAAGTAAACGCAGATCAAAATATTTTACAGATTAATGAAGAAAGTTTAATAAAGCTACTGGAAGTATTTGCTTTGGCTATATGCAGAAATTGCCTCGTTTTTAGATAGCTTTCCAGGGTGTTTTTTATCTTCTCCAACTTTGGGTGTGTGCGTTTGGCATATACAATATGGCTACTGACGAAGTCAGGTTTAATTTGAATTAAAAATAAATGTTATAGACGATACCAGAAAAATACATGGATACCGTCGATAACGATAAACATTTTGTTATGTAAGCAGCTTTTGCGTTTATTGTAAAATCTGTACTTGGTAACTCATCTTCCTTTTACCTCCTACGCTTCTATTGTTTTCTCACTATATTTTCTACACTTGTGTGATGTAGTCCTAATATTTTCTTTAATCTTTCATTGAATATTCTCTCTTTTCTAGATATTCGATCTAACCTGATAGAACCTATCTCCCTTGCTAATAGTCTCTTTTCTTTCCATCTTTGTTAAGATCCCTAGAAACATGCACCTCTTATTCTTGTACTACAGATAATATAATTTTTATTCTTTGCTTATTTCTGTGTTCCTAAATATTTATACTTTTCTCAAAATTACACACCTATTTGCAGATCACTTGGCGTTCTTTCCATACTTAAAGGCTTCGTTTCTGCTGCATTTATGAACTTTCTTATACTCCTCTTCCAATTTTCAAGTCATGTATCGCAGCTCAGAATAAAAAGGTCCTCTTTATTTATAGGTAAGGTAACCTGATTGTCAGCAAATTAGATTACATATAAAACCCCATTGTTTATTGGAATGCCCATTCCTGCACATATAAGCGGTCAGATTATATGTTGCACTAATCTTTTCTTTAAAATGTGACGTTAAATTGAAACTGTAGAATTGCAATTTTTCAATTGGCGGTATTATGTGGAAATTCATTTCGTCTAGTTCTAATTTTCACTAGATCCCGACAAAAATTAGACAGCATCTACTAGACCCTTTCGAAACATTCAAACGTTAGTGAGAAATTCAACATAGCCAGCAGAGCTTCTTTTGGCTGTCGTGCGGAGAAAAACCATCTGGGCTAATTTACATGTTTCCATGCCAATGGAATCAATTTTCTCCGACCGCTTCATAAGTCTCCGTCCCCCAAATGCAAATTTCTTTATTATTGAGCATTATCATATTAGTCAGGCACGGACTGGGCGTTTGACATTCATCAGGCGCTCAAGCGGTTAGTAGCTACAAAATTGGTGCAGCACGTTGCTTGCACTTTTCCATACTACAAACGTTAGGCGAAGCTTATTCCCAATACACAAAAAAAACAAAGACGTAATTATTGTAGAATTTCAGATTTCAAGGGAGTTACGGTAGTTACATATTTATAATAGGTACTACTAATACATTAAGGTGTTATTTTGTTAATTGTTTTAGTAAATGCAAAGCCAATCATAAAATTATTATGTATTTAATATACAGGGAGATCAAAAATAAACTTGATCGCGGGAGCCATTAAAAACAATAAAACTTGCCTAATGTAATATACAAGCAAAATTCCGTAACAATTTTGTAACCAATAATGGTACTTAAATATCTCTTAATCTAAAAACGTTTTAAAACAATCGACAGGATCAATTTTATAAAATTCCAAAAGGAAGTCTTATTAGCATTAGTAGAAATCTATTTTTCTCAATTTCAAATTAAGTTGTATAAATGTAATTTTGCTTGCAAAAAACCGTCAAATTATATAGTGGCCGCCATACATTTAAACGTACGCGTTTGGAAAACTTATTTATTATTCATTTATTACAATTTTTTAATGTTTATAAAAGTTGTTGCATCCACACAATCTAAAAATGCACTTGTCAAAATGTACATATCTCCTTTCGTATACGGTGGAGGTTCGAAAATATGAAAATGGCTCAAGAGTAAAATACCGTTATTTTTAAAAATAAAGAATAATGTTATTAGCAAATGTTTTTTAGAATTGAAAGAATGTGTCAAATACGAAGACGTGCTCCAAGGCATTTATCTCTTTGGTGTGCCGGATTCCAGGGGTTATGATTTTTATTATTTGCTATTTCTTGTGGTAGAGAATCGAAAGGTGAAAATTTTTGCTTCACATTTACTTGCGTATGATTTTTGTAAACAAATATTTAATTTATCTAGGGTAGTTTGGAGATTTTCTGCAGCAGTGTTGATATTTCCATTTTGTGTTATGTAATGGCACGAGGGGTTCAAACCCATTCGTTATGTATCAGACTATAACGGTGCTTTTGTTTACCCCTCTTCAATTACGTTTACTTTGGACAAAACGGCGTGTACGCTCTAATATTTAAATAATTGTTTGCCCTTTTTAACCCTTAGCTAGCTCAGGGAACGTGAAAGGCTCTGAATATCTCAAATAGCTGCTTATGAAACATCACCATCTGCCAAAACAGGAATCTGGTTTCCTTTGTAGTGTTGTCAAACTGAAGCTGACTTTAAAGCAATGCAAAAGGCCAATTTGCTTACATCAGTCTATTGACTTCAAAACACAAATATAAAAATTCAAAGAACATAAATCAAAACATATGAAATACAATTTAAAGAAAATCATATAAAAACACATTGGAACGCGAACTTTACCGCGCAACTGCAGCATTCTGCTATATCAAATTAAATTTGCTCTTTCAAGTTGCGCAGGCTTGCATCATGCAATTCTAGAAGTCAAGATGTGGAAAATTTCTACATTGGCTGTAATGGGGGAATCCCATCACTGCTAACATTGCTGACATTACGGCTCCGTAACGATGGACTCGAATTTTGCCTTGGAATATAGCCCAAATGGTGCACTTACATATACACGTTGAATAATGCTTTCACTTCTAATTTAAACTCTGAACAAGACGTCTGCTCCAGCAAACGTTGCCGGATGGACCTCATAAGACTAATTATCAATCAATTTACTCCTTGCCAAGCTATTGGAGCTGCTTGTATTTAATTCGCTCTTCGTTTTGCAAACTTCATATCGTCGTTGGCACCGTACCAGGAGATGGGCACTTAGACAAAAACCCGTACCTTCTGTCTGCTTGTTCGTGAAATCTGCCCGTGTTACGAGTCTCCTCATCCTGATACATGCTGTACGTTGCATATCTCGCGGAAAAAGTACAAATATCAATTCACAATGAATTTTCAGCGCAAGACCGTCTTTGAGAATTTTATAACTCTAAAATACATAGCTAAAGTTTAACACACGAGAAAAATATTGTAACGAAGGATGGCGAAGGGCGGTCCTTACCTGTTGGCGAAAGTTGTATTTGGTATTTTACCAGCTGGTAAATATCGGCCTAAGTTGGTTAACTAGTCGAGGGGATCGGGGTTCCAGCAAAGCTGCAACAAAAACTATGGGAGAGGGCGCCAGGTCCTCGACGTAGATAAATCCTTGGATCGGACCCCTCCAAGGTAATGATATTCCAATCAAACCAAAATAACAGCATAACCAATAACTAATAACGAGATTTATTCATGACTTGGTTCTATAGTGGTCAACAAACTCATAAAAATGCACGCCTACAAGGGGTGGTAGGACCTATAAGAAATTTACAAGGCGTTCTGAGAAGCTCCAAGACATTACTTGTTGTCATTCTAAACCCTAAACTTGACAATAAATTTAGAAACGGGCAGCTAAATAAACACAGTAATAATCCCGTCGGCGGTAGCTTAGCCACAGCCTACAAATTTTGACAACTACAGCAAAATCAAATTGATGTCAAAGCACTAGGCTGTTACGCGTGAAAAATACATGAACAAAAGTGATTACTAAAGCAGCCGCAACACAAATCAAAGCAATTTAAAAGTGGCTGCACATCAACCGGGTAAGTATACCAAATCATCAACAATCTAAAATAGCTATTTATACAACAAGTGCTAAAAGTTGATGTTTATGTACGAGACATGAAACGAAGCCGAAGGCTGAGTTTCGTAACATGTTGAGTGCAATAACACTTTTAGCACAAGTTTGCATACAATATTTTTTCTACGACCTTACATTTTCTGTTATTAATCCATAAATGTCGATTTAACCAAGGTTTGCAATTATGACAGTTATAATTTATGTCATAATAAAGATATGGCCTTGACGCGCAGGTGAATGTTTGTGGAGCCAGTACTGGCAGAGTCAGTTATCAAAGATAATTTTAATACTACACATCTGACTTTATTCATTACATAACGGTTTAATTATTTAAAAAACACTTTACCTCTAACGCAAGAAGTAACTAGAATAACTTTACAACCCCACTTCCAGTTCGAAATTGTAGTTGTATAACCTCACTTCACTTTATAACACATGTGCTAAAAGTAAACAGCTGATCTCATTTTAACAAGCTAAATTATAAAACGTCACTTTTAGTGAAGAAGCTAGCGCTAAAAGGCCTACTTTTAGTGTATTTGTGACATTAAATTAGAATATTATTTCATGAGTATCCTACATTTTTAGAGTAAAGTTATTTTGAATTGCAACTAAATTTTTCGGAATTTTCCGGCAAAATGATAAATAAATAAGTTGATCACTCTGAAAAGATCTCTGTTTGATAAAATTTATTACGTGGACTTCCATAACATTATGTATATTATTTCGTAAAGGTTCATTTTAGGTGACTCCGGTCCCTGCTATCACGTGCAAGTAAAACATGACTTCGTCTATAATGGTAACACGAAACTTTTTTTTAAATTTAATATTGCCCAATTTTTTTTTATTAATTATTTAAAGTGCCCTAACAACTATGATTTTAGACACTTATTACATTTTGTTTACACTTATATCTTACAGTACAAGTTAGTCAATTTCAAGTATTTAAAAAGGTTTTGAATGCTAGTTTTACTATTATTTAATACATTTTGTATCTGGAGACCTTCGATGTTGCACAACTTTCTTTCTT
Organism: Agriotes lineatus; assembly: GCA_940337035.1. NCBI lineage: Eukaryota > Metazoa > Arthropoda > Insecta > Coleoptera > Elateridae > Agriotes > Agriotes lineatus. The sequence goes on from CALNHX010000812.1 coordinate 162,322, forward strand.
CGGTGTATTTTGTACAGCTACACAAGATGTGTTTGACAGTGATGTTTGTTGAGCATTGATCACATTCTGGGGGGGGGGGGGGGGTTCTCGTCGCAACAGATATCCATGTGTCAGTAAACAATGACCTATTCTTAATCTGCTGTACACTACTTCTTCTCTTCTTTTAAGTGGTAGTTGTGGAATGCAGTTCTCTGGTGTATTTTTGATTAGTCTCAGCTTGTTGTCTTGACTTTGGTCCCAGTAGGCATACCATTTCTTCTTGATTGTGTTTTTTTGCTCTGTTTTTAGATCAGATATTGGTAAGTTCTCATTATCGATGTCCTGTTTTGTCGTTGCTTGTTTTGCTGCTCGGTCTGCTGCTTCATTTCCATGAATACCAATATGTCCAGGAATCCATATAAATGCTATAGACTTATTTGATTCTCGTAGTTGGCTGAGTATATCATGAATTTTTATTACATACGGGTTATCGCTATATACATTTTCCAATATTTCAGTGGCGCTTAAAGAGTCCGTTAAAACCAGGAAGTTAGCTTCTGAATGTTTTAAGGCAAATTCCAGTGCCAATTGAATTGCGTGAAGTTCTGCTGTGAAGACTGATGCACTATCACTGAGCTTAAAACTTTTGGTATAGTTGGAGTATGTAAATGCACTTCCGGTGTTTCCGTTTGTTCTAGAGCCGTCGGTATATAAATGTTCATAGTTCGGGAATTCACTAACAAGTTCTTTTAGTTTAGTTTTATAAATTAATGGTTGGGTATCATGTTTTGGGAATTGTGTGAGTTCTATCCGTATTTGGGGGGTTTTTTGTGTCCATGGAGGGGTGGTTTGTGGTAAGTGGAATAGGTTGTTATGGTTTATCTGTAGTTCATTTCTTAAGTTTAGCGCGCGAATATTATAAGGGGGTAGGATATATGGCCTTAGGTAGTATAAATTTTGGTAATTAGGTTGGATTACAGAGAGGTAATTGGGGTGTTGGTTGTTAGTTGTGACCGTGAGCGTATAATTTAGTAGCTGTAGGTTTCTTCTGTATTCTAGTGGCATCTGGCCAGTTTCGCTGTAAAGGCTTAGAATTGGGCTACTTCTGAAGGCTCCTATTGCTATTCTTAAACTTGTATTATATACAGAGTCTATAATTTTTAGGGTGTTAGGTTTTGCCCCTCCGTATATGAAACTAGCATATTCCAATTTGGATCTAACGAGGGTATTGACTAAAGTCATAAGTGTATCCCTCTTTGCTCCCCAATGATTATGGGAAACAACCTTAATTATGTTCAGAGCCTTTTTGCATTTATCTTTTATGTGACGGAGATGTGGTGTCCATGTTAGCTTTCGATCATATATTACTCCTAGATAGCGCATTTCCGTAACGTATTCGAGCAGTTGTCCATTTAAGTTTAATTTAGGGTTTTCGGGATTGTGCTTTCTTGAAAAGTGAATACATTTTGTTTTCTCTATTGAAAATTTAAGTCCATTGGTCATGCTCCAATGTTGTAGATTATTTAGAGAATTTTGTAAGGATGCTTGAACTCGTTTGACGTCTGAATCTATGGAGTACATTATAATGTCATCCGCAAAAAGTAATACTTTGACTGGGTTTTTAACTGCTTCTATTATATAATTTATTGCGATTAGGAATAGGGATACACTCAGAACTGATCCCTGTGGAACGCCATTGCCTTGCAGTTGTTTCTCGGATAGTGTGTTTCCGATTCTAACTTTAAACGTTCTGTTAGACATAAAATTTTCAATAAAATGCACTAGTCTTCCTTTCAATCCCCACTCCACTAGAGTTTTTTGATTTTGAATTGCCAGGTCATATCGTATGCTTTTTTGATGTCTAAAAAAATAGCTATTATCTCTTGTTTAGTTACAAAGGCGTTTTTGATTTCCATTTCCAATTTTGAAAGTTGATCTAGTGTGGACCGTTTCTTACGAAAACCGCTTTGTTCGGCAGCTAATTTGTTTTGGTCTTCTAAGTACCACGTTAGCCTTCTGTTTACCATACTTTCTAGAAGTTTACATAACGTATTTGTTAAGGATATTGGGCGATAGCTATTCGGAGACGTAGTTTCTTTATTCGGTTTTAGTATCGGGATTGTTATAGCGTCCCTCCATGAACTTGGATATGTGTTGCTAGACCATATATGGTTATATAGTTTTAGAATGGTGTTTTCTGAGGAAGAAGGAAGGTGTTTCAACATTTCATAGTGAATTGTGTCCGGGCCAGGAGACGAGTCTTTGCTGTTTTGTATGGCGTAACGCAATTCATCATATGTAAAGCACCTATTATAGATTTCTGAATTGTCGTGAGGTATTTTGAAGGGTTGTCTTTCCATTCTTTCTTTGTAATGTATGAAGGAGAGGTCATAGTTATCTGAGTTGGAGGTATGGGCAAATGTATTACTAATTGTATCGGCTATTTGTTTGTCGGTTGTTATAATCTTCGAGTTGATTTTGAGTGCAGGTATATTAAAGTACGTTTTTGTTCCCTTTATCCTTCGAATCTTGTCCCAGACTTCTTTATTACTTGTTGTTGCGTTTATTGAACTTACATAGTTTTCCCATGACTTCTGTTTGCTATTTCTAACAACCCTTCTCGCAATTGCTCTTGCTTTTTTATATTCAACTAAGTTTTGAATGGTTTTGGACTTTTTGTATTTGTTGAATGCTTTATTTTTCATTTTTGTTACGTGTTTGCATTCAGAATTCCACCAGGGAAATTGATACTTTTGGTCATTGAATTGACATATAGGAATTGATAAGGAAGCTGCCTCTAACATTTTATTAGTAATTTGTGTTACATTTGTTTCTATATCGTGTTCTTCTGAAAAGAATATATTATTTAGCTCCATTTTTTTGGTAAAAAGGGTCCAATTAGCATCAGCTATTTTCCATTTTTGTGGAGTTGTGTGCTTCGATGAGTTTATACTTGTATTTAGCACTATCGGGTAGTGATCGCTTCCATATAGACTATGAAGCGGTGACCATGTTAGGAGATGGGTTAGTCGTACATGACAGAGAGATAAATCAATGGCCGAAAATGTTGTTGTTTTAAAATCAAAATGTGTAGGGCGTCCGTCATTAAGGAGTGTCAGGTGGTTGTTGTTGTCTAATATGTTTTCTACTATTCTTCCTTTGCTGTTTGTTTTCTCGCTTCCCCAGATGCTGTTATGTGAGTTAAAATCTCCTACAATTATATACGGGATGGGTAAGTTGTTAATTAGGTTTTCCAGTTCCGTGCTTTCCAGTTGGTAATTCGGTGGTATATATATATTGCATATTACCCATTTTTGCGGAAGATATATTTGTATGGCAACTACTTCAAGGTTTGTATGGAGCTGTACAGTTTCCGAGTGTATTTCCTGTTTTATAAAAGTGCTGACTCCGCCCCAGGCTTGGTTTGCACGATAATTGTTGTAGGATTTATATCCTTTTAGGTATGGTGTTCTTTCTTGTTTTAAGTGCGTTTCTTGTAAACATAGTATGTTCGGCTGTTGATCTCTAAGAAGTTGTTGTATATCGTTTAGTAGGGTATAGTAACCATTACAGTTGAATTGAATAATTTTCATCCTTAATCTGTTTGGGAAAGACAGTCCATTTGGGACTGGGAATGTTCCGAAGTGTCGTCGCCATCTGCTTCTCTTCTAAGACTCTTTTTAACGATGCCGATTATTCTTGTAAATTTATACTTAATGCGGCGATGTATTAAGGAAGCATATAGGTCTGTGAGATTATCGAGGAAGCGGTTTACATCTCTTGTGTATTTTCTTGTGACAGTTAGTGGATCGGGTGCGTTAGATACTTCTAAAATATATTTTTTAAGTTCTTCATATGTTATGCCGTAGACGTCTTCTTTTGTTTTAAGAAGATCTTGTAATGGTGCTAGCTGTTCGTCTATTGTTGGTTTGTCCTCTTCTGTATTAGTTTTTGCTTTTTTATTTGTACTTTTTGGTGGTTTAGGTTTTTTAATTAATTCCAGTTGCTCGTTGGTTTGTTGCTCGTCCATATTTTCAATTACTTCACCTGTACAAGATTCCAGGCTGGTTGATTGAAGCGGTCTTTTTTTTTCGTTCTCAGTGGAGGTCGAAATTAGGTTGTCTGTAGTATTGGAGATACATTTAGTTGATATATGGCCAGATTGGTTACACTTATAGCATTTTTGTATATCTTCCTGAATGTAAATTCGGTATTGGTCGTTATCGTATGATATAATGGTAGATTCAGGTATAACTAGGTTATCATTTGGAGCTATGTATGTGAATCTTCGAAAGCTAAGGATGTGTGCATATTCTTGTTCTGGTATTCCTATCTTCCTGCCAAAATGTTTTTAGGTAATGACAGGATACTGTCGACTCGACGTGAAACTTCCTATTTTCTAGGAACTATTTTAATATTAAAAAGAAATGTATTATCTGTAACCTCATTTATCTTGCGGTGTAGAGGCTGATGCTTCGTAAGCTATCATCTGGCGGTACAATGCTCAACTTGCCCCGGATTCGGGTTACAGAGTGGAAGCACGCCTTTTTGTGCTTGCGCAGCAACCATGGTGTGCGGTGTGTGTCTTCGTGATGTGTTGACCTTATTACTCTATCCCTTAGGTCTGTGGTTATGAGTAGATCACAGTTAATTTGGTGCTCAACTGTGAATGGTCTCACCGAGCCCGATATCAATCGCCAAGGCTGCGGAAAAGTTTCGATCCCGGCGAAATTCGAACCAAGGACTTGCTTAATGCAAGCCTAGCGCTTTCCCAACTGCGCTACGCGGCTTCTTTTCAAAAGAAATATATTTATATATTCACTATCATTATTTTATGGAACAATCCGAGAGTCCATACGGTATCAAAGGCTTTAGCCATGCCGATAAAAGCTGTGCATTCCCTCAATTAATAATAATAAGGTAAGTTGGTGACCAGATGTTAATTATCATTATCAGTACCTATGCCGATCTATTGGTTTGCATTTCAAAGATTTTTTTGTATTTGTGACATTAAATTAGAATATTATTTCATGAGTATCCTACATTTTTAGAGTAAAGTTATTTTGAATTGCAACTCAATTTTTCGGAATTTTCCGGCAAAATGATAAATAAATAAGTTGATCACTCTGAAAAGATCTCTGTTTGATAAAATTTATTACGTGGACTTCCATAACATTATGTATATTATTTCGTAAAGGTTCATTTTAGGTGACTCCGGTCCCTGCTATCACGTGCAAGTAAAACATGACTTCGTCTATAATGGTAACACGACACTTTTTTTTAAATTTAATATTGCCCAATTTGGAATTGTGAATTTTCAACAAGAGAAATGATGATATGCTGTCAAACTTTTTAATCACGTATTGCGATTATAGGAAAATAATTGCATTCCCAATTTTGTGTGGTTATCAATTTTCTCAATATGCTCTGGAATTGTGTAAACCATTACATTTGTTATAATAAATAATTTATTGCTTTGTGATAAAAGTTTATTGTCTTGCTGGAACTCATAACTCGTATCTGTTTTACAACCTGCTGTTAATACATTTTTAAACGGTTAAAATAGGAATAGACAACGATTTTTAAAGTAACTTTTGATTGTTTCTGTATTTTATTACATTTGTCACTTACAAGGTACTATTGGTACCATAAAAAACTAGGACAGCTACTAAATCCATTAGCCATGCATTTTTATTATTTTAGTTGACTAAATGACCTTAACTGTCATATGACAGATTAGAGTTATTCAAATGTTATATCAAATTTTAATATCAAAAGCTACAATATAAAACAATTACAAAATTAAGTAAATGTGTAATTTTCTGAATAGTTACACCGTTTTCTAAGCAAGAATTAATCCTAGCTTTTGAAACGTACTTTACCCTTGATTGGCAGTGACGTTTTTAAATAATTTGAAAGGTACTCACGTCTCAGTTGCCACTTGAAAATTCAGATTCAAACAGCTAAAAACCGTTGTCCTAGATTTTTGTAATAGTATATTTCCTATGATACCTGTGAGTTTAATGTTTTATATTGTCACTCACCGACATACAACTCCACTTCATGATCAAGATCAGGAAAGCAATAATAGTCAGGAGTCAAATCTAGCAAACATGGTATTCCAAGTGGGTGGTGACTTGTTACATAACAACCAAGAGAGACATTCAAATATTCTCTTTCACTTTCATTAAACATCCATATTTAATTTTTTGATAATAAAATGTGTCGAATGGAAGCTTCAACAAACTGGTTGTGTGCTTTTGTTAGCATTTTCAGATTGCGTACATTTCAGTAAGGGACTAATATCCCACACTTTTAAACTAAGGTCAGTGTTCAAAACAAGTTATCAGAAATATTAATCAAAGTAACTTTTCTAACTTAATCGATCCCTCGTTATAGCAACATAACAAAAACAATGACGCTGTTCCATGGTAAAATAAACGCAACTTGGCCTCTCTTATCGTTGACGATTTACATTATGAACTTTAATCGCTGTAAAATAGCAGCTTGCTTTCGACAGATGAGGAAGTTTCGTGTTTGTTTTGGATGAACTTTGATTGTAAAGATTTTGTAGCACTATATAAAACAATAAGTGAAGTGATTTAAAGCTCAATAATGTAAGTTAATCGGAACAAAATTCCATCAGATGCTCACATTAATTGTATTGAAAGGCATGTTAATAGTACTTACCTGTAGTATTATATTGACTAACTAATCAGCAACCTGTGGGGTATTTATATGCAGTGTCGCTCTAAGCCTCCTAATTAAATATACAAAGCAAAAGTAAATTTGTTGCAATATTTTGACACCATATTTTTAAGAATATATATTAAAGAATATCAGCGAATCTGTAGGACTAAATTTTCCCAAGGTCGCTGCTACAACCGTTCTACTACTACACAATGATACTACATAAAAATAAGTCAAAAGTATTTAATATGGTCCAAAACAAGTGAAACATAATGCCACTTCACATTGTACGCCTTATGTCTAGAAAATTGCTATATTTGCGTCCGTTAGTTTAGTTTTCCTGAAGGTAAACTTTCCAATCAGAGGCTAGAGAACTTCTAAACTTGAGGTGACTAGTTTTTTCGAGCTTGCAATTCTTTCAATGTTTCTCTGCACGGGATGTAAGAATTTTCAATTGAGGTACAGAGAAAGTAGTACAACAGATTGTCCACTAACATTTATTTTTCCAGGCTTGTACTCGAAAAATAATTTACGACAAATAATTCAACCAAAAGTGCACACAGCTAGCTATAGTGAGACATATGTGTTGGAGTTTCTGTTTAACTTGAGTAATATTCAAATGCCACTGGAGTTGGCCACTATTCAATTTGATTACTTTCAGGTAAAATGGTCCTAACAGATTAAGCTGGTCACAATCCAACCTATATATTAGTAACGTTTACTGCTATTCTTAACGGAAAAAAGTTGAAAACTGGTTCCGTGAGACGAACACTCGGATAACACATACATATAAAAATAATATTTTACTTGTAATTCTAAACGTATCTAAGCTTTATCTGCTAACAGGGGAAGGTAGAAGCGTATAGAAACTACACGATCTGTAGAAGCTATTTGCAGAAGATGTAACGATGGCGTAATGCAGGGTTAACAATATCGAAATGAAGGAAAAGCAAGTCTGCAGTTTGTAACAGTGAGCTTCAGTGAGTTCCAGCTCCCTGAAGATTCCCCTAGTGCAAAGGGGGTAGTTTCTCTAGACATGGGGTCGAGATGTACCATGGATTTGACTACGGAAAAGCTTGACTTTGATATGGGGCACAATTGGCCCACTAAGATGGTCGCCTGAACCACAGAGTTGCCGAAATTTTGACCTAAGGTAGGACTGGTCTACACAGATAGTCACCGGAACGATGGAGATGAAAGTTGATCTACGAAGTTGATCGTTCGGCGGTACCGAATATCCACAAAAGCACGTATATAAGTGTTGCGCAAATGTGGCTTTTCGGCAACACTGCGTTTTCACATCGCGAACGCTACGTACAGCAAATTGCCCTTTCTAATACACGCTGGATTTCTTTAATTGTTTGCTACATATTTCAGTCTTCTTCAGCCAAAATATTTAAACAACCTAAGAATACGCCCAAATGACGACCCACGAGAACAGCCGGGCGGAATCGTTCTGTTGTCGGCAGCCCGTCTTCTCTGGGTGGTATTCTATATACGAATCGACGGTGTCGCGCATTAGTAAGCCGTGCCACTAGACAGAACTAAAATATCGGCGTTAAAATCACGTGGTGGTTTAAAATTTAAAATATCTTAATACTCTCCAGACCTTGGTCTAAACTATATACGCATCCCATATATTTGCTGTAGTTCACTTGTAATAACCTGGAGATTTGTACTAATTTTGAAGTCATAAACTTTTCCTTTGATCAGTTAAAATTTTTCAAAATGGTTTACTTAATTATTCGCTTTTAACTGTAGGTACAGAAGGTCGAGGGTCACTTAGATATTCCAGTAAACATAAAAAATAGAACTGTGAAATAAAATACGTTTCTTGGTCCTTGTAGATGCATAAAATGTTTTTAAACTAAGAAATATTGTAACATGTAAGTAAACGAAAACAAAATCAAGCTTGGCTTTGAAATATTTGTTGTGTCAAATTCAAGGTTATCAGGTTAGGTTTTGCGTCAGTTTTGACACAGACTGACGCAAAACCTAACCTGCTAGCCTCGAATTTGACACAACAAATATTTCAAAGCCAAGCTTGATTTCGTTTTCATTTGTTCACATGTTACAACTTTTATGTATATAATATAAAAAATTAACGTCTGCCTGAGCATGGGTAGGCCACTAATTTGGTAGCTGTGTTGATGTGGCCTCTCAAACCAGGTTATCGATTTTTCTCTGGTCTGTGATATGTGGCTGCGAAAGCTGGAACTGGAGTGTTGATCTGTAACTAAGCGGTTAGTATACAAGATGACCGTGCGATTTTTGCCCAGGTTAGTACTGTAATGGCTCGCTTAAATACTCTTTGCTATTTCGTGGAGCGGCGTGTGAGAATATTGCATTGTCGTGATACAATCGCGGCCGTACGTGAATATAATATTATTATTTAAACTTTGCCATGACCGCAAAGGTCAAGGCAGCTCACGAGCAGAATAACGCTTTTTATCTTCTTTGGAATTTTATCATGGCCCGACAGTCAGAAAAGCGCCCAATGTGACCAGAGATTATCTGCGTGGATTAATTGTGTTTTTAAAATAATTTGCGCCACGCTAACGTCACACACTATGAATAAGAATATGACGAATTTTTCTCGTAGTTTATACTTTTTCCGACGGAATAGTCATCGCAAGAAGCAAAATCACATGAGATCAATTTTTATCGCCTGGGAGGTTTTTTCGGTAAGAAAACGACCTTCTGGTCCATAGTTTTTGCATAACAAGTACCTACCGGTACAAAAGTTGTTAAAATAATGGTGACTGTTAAACAAGTGAACAAATATCTTGATTTTCAAAAATCTGTAACCTCTGGTTATGTAAATTGGAGGCAACACGATTTCAATTTGTAATCGATGGAAGCCCATTGAAAGCTTCAATCTTGTATGGCTTTATTCATATTTCAAAATTGGACCGAATAACAATTTTAGAAAATTCCTGATTCTACAACGAGTTTTCTAACCTCATAAAACACAGAACTGTTTTAGTTTCGGTGTTTTACCCAACACTTCTACTTTTCCATCTTCTGAACTGGATGAATGTGAAATAAGCGTTGCAATAAACCTTGGTTCGTCCATTGGTTTGTTCCTCCGCAATTTCGTGTCATTCCGTGTCTAACAAACATTATTGCCAATAGAAAACTTAACCTAAAATTGATCTGTTTCTTATCGCCATAACAATAGCTGCCTTGTGCACCTACTGCCATAGCGTAATTTTATTTTGAAGAAGAACTATTTTCTACTGAATTTTAGAATTCAAAGATCAATTTTCCCAGTAATATCTATGAAAATATTTTATAGATACATTTCTTATCTCTATGCAACTACCTCACACTCGCAGTAAGCTACTAACAGCTTTGGAAAACTAGCAATTAAATGTTTTTTGATACAGTGTGCGTACCACTACCAAAGCCGTACTTGCTTTCATGCGCCCAAGGTCTTCTATTTATAGTTCTTTGTACGAGAGATCATTCTAGAGAGCGAGAACGAGAAACTATAAGGAACACTTCGCCTTCGATTAAATTGAAATATGTATCGTACAAGAATTGCCATCTTCCATTCGGTAAGTTTTTTAAAATAATAGAAATGCAGATAAGAGTCTCTACAGAATGTTAAACTTTTCGGAGAGATATAAAACCATGGGCCTCATGTTACTACAATGTGTAGTATTATGTAAAACTAAAAATTTGATCATATGACCATAGCAGTCGGTGCACCCATAACAAACCATAATAACTATTTGATTCGTTGCCTTTTTCCGCTCTGCCAGATCTTGTTCTGGAAACATTTGTTTTAGTTCGTGGTTCACACGTATGCTCTAACATTATGCATTTTCATCGTAAATCGTCCAAAATATGTTTCTTTCAAGACGTTTAAATAATTCTTCAGAAAGTTGTTGCTACAATATTTTTTTTCGATCTTGAACGGAAATATGCCGCCGAATGTAACAATTTTCTTGATGGAAACACACAAATTGTAATAAAAAAGTTATACTGAATTAAAACTAAAAGTTAACGTTATACTTGAACAGAATTTTAAGTTTTCAATTAATGCTTTATACATAGACTTTTAATGTTACATTAAAGATAAACATGGAGCACCACGAACAACCAAGGATAGCGCGCAAAATAGAATTATTTTAATATAAACAATATAAGTATGCGGGTGCAGAAGTTACACAGGTGTTGATGCTAAAACATTGAGTACTAACAAATCATACACTTTAAAGAAAACAACAACGATCTTCATTTCAAAACAAAATGAATTAACAAAAACGCACATATACATACATTTATATAGCAATTATTACAAATATAGATCCAGAGTGCGCGATCATAACACTTTAAACAATAACACTTACACGAACTGATATTTCGAAATGATAAATCAAAGAAATGGGTTGCAAGTGACTAAGCCAGATGACTAGGAAGTACAAGACTGCTGACAGTCGTAAACCGATGTAATTTAGGAATTGCCCAAAACCGAATTCTGAATACTGAATACCGAATGAATGCTGACGTTTTATCGTCTAGTTTAAATAGTTTTCTCATGTGAAGTACAATCACTCATTGTGCCTGGTTTTCTAAGCGCGGTAATCGGAAGTTTGTTTTAGTGTCATGTAATTTTCATCGGTCTGCGGGTGGTCAATTTGGAATGCCGCAGCTGTTTGCTGTTTTGGACCTGGATCTTCCGCAGATCGCAGATGGCGTAATATTGCCGGAGACCTAGCTTTAAATTGCGTGCCTTATATTAAAATCGAGGATGGAATTTTTACTCCGAAACACAAATCACTCAGTTTATGACTTTAGACACTTAGCTGCGCATGGTGTAGCGTCCTAATTTTGATACCCGTTCATTAGGATGGAATGCTGGTTGCCCAAAATTTTCACTTTGATTGGGGAGCCAATGCTATCTTAGCATGCCTTAATGTCTATAACACATGTATTAAAAGGATTTCCTTTTAATTCGGTCTTAATTAGTAAAAAATATTTTTTAACGCCAGAACTTCTTTTATGCTGGATTAATTTTCCTTTGCATTTAAAAGTCCCCTTGCTTTTGCTATGGTCCTAGTGGCCTTGCCGCAATCTGTACATATACGCAGAACGAATATTTCAAGAGCCGTTAGAATATATCAAAGTCGGTATAAAAAGAAATGGTGAATGCATAAACAATATTAGGTATGCTGACGACATAGTGGTGTTTGCAGCCAGTCTAGAAAATCTACAAGGACTAGTAAACAGAATCGAAAGAGTCAGTTATGCAATACCACTAAACAAAGAGAAAATTAAATACATGTTAATATCTAAGAGGAACAACCATATGGGACAACTTACAACGAACAATCGATCTATAGAAAGAGTGGAAGGTACTCATACCTGGAAACAACGATACATGAAAAATAGGATCATTCGTTGTTAATCAAATGCTGAATAGAAAAATGATAAGCGCCATTTTTAAAAATGCCAAAACTATTCAGATGCCATGACTTCTCCTTGGCAACAAAATTCGACTACTAAGGTGTTATATCTTTCCGATAGTATTATACCGAGTCGAGTCTTGGACTCTGACGGAAGCTGCTTGCAAAAAAATTGAAGCATTTGAGATGTGGCTATACAGACGTCTCTTAAAAATACCATGGACAGACCACATTACCAATCAGACTGTGCTTCAACCAGTTGGCAAAGAAAAAAAACTTCTCGTAACGATAAAAACACGTAAACTATAATACCTTGGACGTATTATGAGAAGTGGACAACGATATGAATTACTACAGCTTATTCTACAAGGTTAAGTGGACGGAAAGGGAGGACCAAAGAGACGGCGGATATCTTGGTTAAAAAACCTAAGAACGTCGTTTAATACAACAACAGTGGGTTTCTTCAGAGCTGCAGTAGACAAAGTACGGATCGCCATTACGATTGCCAACATTCGGAACTGATAGGCACCTTAAGAAGAAGAATTAAATTGTTTCTTTAAACTGCTACTCTTGTGGTCCAGTACCGAAACGTAGCCACATATTATGACATAACATTAAATATAAAACATTCAAAAACTAATAATCTCGACCCTTTCTGTAATTCTGCGTAACATATCCATATCCCTAACTGAAGAGCAAATACAAAATCAACTAGTAAATCTTAAGCTTCTAATAATCAAAGCAGTGCGAATATACAGCAAGACCAAGTATGCAATTCCTGTCTTCGCCGTCGATTTAACAAAGAATGATGAAGCCAACAAGATTTTGTCACTCAATAAGTTAAACTACTGCATCGTTAGTGTAAAATCCAGTTGTAATTATTTCGATATGCCACAATGCTCCAGATGTCAGCTTTATGGTTATACATACCAAAAATTATTGTACGCTCATTCCGCAGTGTGTTAAATTTAAACAAATCATCACTATAAGGACTGCACCAAAACCTCTAAAGAGAAGTGCCAATGTGTTAATTGCCGCTACTTCCAACCAGTATCTCAAAAACTTAACAAGAACTATTTTTCCACTAAAAGACGAAATGCACGTTTTTATACAATAAATAAATAACAAATAGTCAGAACCAGGAATCAGAAAAACCTCATAGTGAACATAGTAAAACACTTCTGGAGCTCCTTACGTCTTACATGGGTCATACTAAACATCCCTTATTACGCTCTTACCAACACTGTTCAATAGTGGAACTTACCTTAAGCCAACCGTCGTTAGTTGGAATACCGAGGGCATAAAAGCAAAACGCTCAAAATGTGTTGCCTTTTTAGTTCGTTAGCGCTAATACTCTGGATGGCCTTAGCTAAAGCTACTAATTTTCTGTGCAAATTTAAAATCTATAGGTGATTTTTAATTGCCACAGGTTATCGTTGATGTTCGTTACAGGTATATGTTGAAAATTGCAGATGTACGTTTCAGTTTTCCCTCTTCGTCTTATATGGTGTTTCTTGGCGCTGATAAGGCCCTCCGAAAAAGGCGTATTCGTTAATTAACTGTGGGATCTCATTATTTACCTGAGAAATCGCGTGTCTATTTTGGCATATTGAAGGTTGACAGCTGGTATTTGAGCGCGCTAGGCGGCCATGTCTGTTGTACCATTTGGGTGAATTTATTTGACAGTCTATTTACGACATTCCACTGTGTGGCTTATTTGAACAAATCTTCCCCTCGTATAGAATAGCTTTTTCGACTCTTTCTGTTGGGTTCTGGCGTATTGCATGACCTACTTCTCAAAGTTGTGCAATTGGATACCATGAGCGTTGGCACGGTTGTTTAATTACGTACGTCCGACTAACCAGGTTTGTTCTGTGTTGCCAGGTAAACTAGGAACTAGCTAAAAACAATTCACCGATTTCGTAAAAAAACTTCGAGTCTGGCCCGTTGAGGGGAATCACTGTTCCCTGTCTCCTTTATTTCTTCCCAATTCTTATTGCTGGATTAAGTAAGGGGAATTTAATATAGACATCGTGTAGGTGAATTCATATGGAGTCAAACAGCAGTTCTTGGTGAGTCGGACCATGGAAGCATCTGCTGGCATTTTTGTTTTACACAATTTAGTTCCATTCTATATGGTTGTCCAGAAGCCTGCACGTCCAGATTAAACTAGGTAGTACTAGGGAGAGAACGTTGAGCCAATGTACGTCAGAAGTGAGTAGCTTTTAAGCACTCATTAACTGGAAGCTAGTTGGATTTTATTGTTACACGGCTTTTTCTTAATGTGGCTTGTAATGTATGCGAAATTAATGTCTTCCGCAGATATGGACTTTTAGTGTTTTTTGTACAAAAGATTTTGGTAGCTACATCTGAAGGATTGTAATATTTTGGGCTTTCTAGGTTGTTACCCACAATCGGGAAATTTTAAATAAACTTCGTGGCCCTAACCCCGTTACGATGGACGGTAACAAAAGGTTGCTCAGGCTTAAAACGCTCAGGGAGAAGGGCTGGTTCTTTACTACCTTCGGATTAGGGCTGTGATCCATTAAACGAGCTAAAACACAGGTCAACTCGCTCTGAAAGTGAAAGTAAGTATTCACCTGTTTACTTCTATCTTGGCAATGTTTGATCGACTAGTCACGTACAACATTGACGTACCTTGTGGGAGACTTACTTGTTCAGCTGCTTAACTCTTTTTACAACAGAAAAATACATACAAAACGCATGCAAATATCATAAATGGCAAATGAAAAACATCGTTAAATAAAATGAACTATATTAACAATAGTATGTGAATGAACAAGGGTTTAAAACAAAAATAAAGACGACGGCACGGATTAGTGAGGCTTAGGTTATATTACGTGACGTCTTAAATTAGTTAAATGCAGTAAACTTGACTACAAATAAACGGAATGCGGAATGACTCGCAAACGGTAACAACATTAAATAATCACAATACTGACTCATAACAAGGATACTTCACGTTAAGTACATACATATGGCTCAAACACTTCAATTGCCACAACGTTAAGTTGAGCAGGAATATAAAGTATGACAGCAATTAATTAATTTGACAAATTGGCAACTACAATGGTACACACGGTAAATGCTACGATGGCATTACGCAAAACTGTTCGACACGCTACGTGCACTGTAAACTACATACAATAAATCTAGTACATAATAAAAACGGTACCTGAAAGAGCTTATTTAGCGGCATTCAACGTCCAGCATAGTTGCAAGTGGTCATCTTTGAACCAAACTGCCCTAAGATGCCTGAAGAGGCTGCACAATAGCGACGGGAAGCTGCTGACGGAAGCGGTCTGGGACTAACATCCCCACGAGGGTAAATTCGAAGTCCGTGGGGATATGGCAGATCTCGAAACGTTATACGGAAGCTTCGGTTTGCACAAATAAGCCTGTTACTGGAATTCCCACGATAATCCGTCAAGCAACGTAATTTGAAGCTGCTACTTTGCGATAACCGAGAATTCCGGGTTTACAACGGCACCCAACGATGCTCAGCGAAAGTTTCTCGACCAACCACTCTAACACGTGCATTAACTTCTTCAGAAGGCACCAAAAATCGACGAAAAGCGCGCAGTCCCATAAGCACAAAAACCGACCGAGCGGAAGCGAGAATACAGCTTCTTCAAGAGGCACCCTGGCAGCACAACGCGGGGCTGCCGGGGGGCGAAAATCGACACAGTTCTCGATGCTCTTACGACTGTAGCGGGAATCAGAATTCCATCGCTCCAGGAAGAAGTTCTACAACCAAATGAAAGGCGCACGCCTTACTTAAAATCGTTCTCTCTTTGACTTATAACCGCAGACCTTGACTCATCATTTACTCATAATCAATTATTTTTCGAAGGTACCAGATACAGTTGAAATCATACCAAGACGCATTAATGATCGAGTCGACTGGGATATGCTTCAACAAACATTGAATAATACATTAGAATGTCCAATAATACATACTCAAGCGAATATAGATGCAGCAATGGTAAATATTCAAAGCTTTATACATTTTTCATTTCAAGAAATATCAAGCATTCAACGCCAACTGAAAAATCCAAAACAATTTTCAGTCCCAAAAAGAAATACTGACTTCAATCCAAGAGAAGAACAGCATCAGAATATAATGCAGAGAAGTAGAAATCTAAATTTAAACAATCTACTCAATCAGCTAGTCGCTATCGTGGCCGAGCAGTTAGGGAGCTCAGGCTGCCGTGCCATGGTACAGGGTTCAATTCCCACATCTGGCAACGGGCGGGCGGCCCATCCAGTCGCTTTAAAAATTGGGTGCCGAAACCACAGTTGTAGAAGTAGGGAAAGTAAGGCATTCGTCGAAGGCGTGATGCTAACCACATCACCCACTACGCCGTTAAAGGTGTGCCAAATTGACTGGGTTTCGGAAAAAGATTATTTCGGTGACTCTGAATCGCCCTGTCTCAGGCCATGTTCCTGTGTGGAATGAAGTGCCCGAACTTTACTTATTCAATCAGCTAATTTGACATGCCAAAACCACTTTAGAAGCTCACAAAATAAACTATTATCAACCATACATAAAATAGTAATACCTAGGGATCCATTAATGTGGCAGGCAACCAGAGGCATTCTTAGAAAGACTCCTACTCCAACAGTGCTAAAAAGCTCCGACTCATTGGCAACCACTGACAAAAACAGGAAAATGTTAGCAGAATATATATAGAAAGTGTTTTCGCTACCAAAATAACATATACACTGACCAAAAAATTTAACAACACTCCAAATTCACCGGGGACGATAAAAGCAATTACACGAACGGAGCTAGCAAAATATACCGAAAAACTACCTAATAGGAAGTGTCCAGGTCATGATAAAATTATAAACATGCGTCAGAATTGGTCATTTTTCATACTCTTGCCCACGTTGTCATGTTTAAAAAAGCAGGAAACATTGACAAGAATCTGTTTATTATAGTCCAATCAGTTTATTAACGACCTTCTTAAAACTCTTAGAAAAATGTATAGCAACTAGATTATATAACAAAGTGGGTAATAATCACAGCATCCCTATCTTCCAATTTGGATTTAAACGAAATCATTTAATAACTCACCAACTAGCTAGACCAGGGGTGGCGAACCTTTATTGATCTACGTGCCATTTTTTCTAAAGAAATGGTTAATGAGGCCATGATGTGCCATCAAATAATGCCAGGTAGAAATAGGCTAAAAATAAATGTTCCTAGGTACATAACCGAGCTAAAAGGCGAGAGCTGAAGAAGACTAACCTGGAAGTGGCAGACAGCCTGGAGTGCCGTGCAAACAACGAAAGTGGGCCCCAAAATTCCGTAAGAGCGTAGTGAACGTAAGGATTGCAACCATAAACAATTATCCTAACGTTCAGTGGGCTTTCGTTGCTTCCAAATTCTCCCTCACAAATGAACCAAGCTATAATTAAGCTGGTGAAACACGAAGCCGAGGGGCAGCCAACTTATGCAAACGAAGGCTGGGATGGAAAAGGTCGATAAATACTACCACACGCAATTCAACTCAGGTTATCAAAATCTCCCAAAAATTGGAAAAGGACCACCACAAAAACTATTGGAATACAGAGTGGTCTAAATTGATAGCAACATAGCTGTAATTTGCTGAAAAAGGTTATCACAAGATGAAAACAGGGTTGCCTAGCTACGCAGGGAAAAAAGTATTCAATATTTAAAAATAAATGTGAATAGGGCTGCCTAACGATCCAGGGGAGAACTTACAAAATAAATGCTTAAAGTAAAATCCAACTAGTTATTTCAAATACTGCATGTAAACTACAAACTAAGCGTAACAGCACCCCTCTCGCCGTCCCTTCGCGTCGCCCGCGCTAGCTCACTCCGTAGCTCACTCCCATCCGTTCAGTCAGAAATTCGCGCAAAATCTACCTATCTCTGTCGCGCAGTCTGTTGCCGTTCCGGCACAGGTAGCCTTGTTCACAATGAACTTTGTTACTAAGACCTCAAATGTAGACGAAAAAATTAATTGTTTCGATGAGGTACCTAAATTCCTTAATTAAGGCCGTGCCCAAATTATTTTGCCGCGTGCCATCAATGGCACGCGTGCCATTGGTTTGCCACCCCTGAGCTAGACTAACTGAAACCATCGAGAGGGTATTAAAAGCTAAACAACACACTTTAATCACTTCTATCGGCATAGCTAAAGCCTTGGATATCGTAGGGGCTCAAAAATTGCTCCATAAAACAATGACAGTGAATTTATCAAAACATCTCTTGCTACTAAATACTCAAATATTTCCTAAGAAACAGGAAATTTAAAGTCTAAGTCAGTAGTACTCTGTCTTCACTTCGAAACATTTTGGCAGGAATACCACAAGCCCAATACTAGGTCCTACTCATTGCAACTCAAGTATATGTATGATATTCCCCGCACATTTAATTCCAGTATTACTATGTATGGAGCTGATGCAGAAATAATAACACAAAATGAAAATATAAACACTGCTTCAGGTGATCTCAAGTGGTATGGAGATGAATGAAATTTTTGGTTGCAAAAATGGAATATCTCACTCAAGGCAAGCGAATCCGAAGCGAAAATTTAACCCTTCGTGTTTCCACTTAACTTTACCACCAGAAATAGTAATAAACAACAACCACATCTGGAATCCGGTAGACCAATGAATTAAACACCTTGGAGTACATCTAGGCAAGCGATTGACTTGCCAGCTACATATCTAAAAAAATAAATGAATGTTACTCACAATATGCCCTGTAAGTAATCGAATAAAGAAGCCGTGTAGCACATTCGGTAGAGTGTTAGGATTGCATTAAGCAAATTCTCGTTTTGAATGCCGCGGTGGGCAGACTTTTTTTCAGCCTTGGCGATCGGTATCGTTCAGTGCGACCTTTCACAGTTGGGTACCAAATTAACTGTGCTCTACTCGGAACCACAGACTTAAGAGATAGAGTAACAAGGTCAACACATCATTAGCACACACACCTTACACAATGGTTGCTACGCAAGCTCTAATTTTGTAACCCAAAACCGGAACAAGTTGAGCACTGCAACGCTATATCCTAGCGTACGAAGCACCAGCCTCTATACCGGTAGGTAAAAGAGGTCATAGATAATACATGTAACGAATATTCGCACTAAAACTCGAATGTAGTATATCCTATAACATAAAATCGTTGATCTCTTTGTATGTTTCTTTGTTCGCTATCTCCTCCGAAGATACTGGACCGATTAAGTTGTATGATGGCTTAAAATTTTGCAAATTTTTAGACTTAAATTGTAGACCGGTTTTTATTTTCAAAAAAAGTACGAAAAAGTAAAGTAAAATTAAATTATATTTAAGGTTAGCTTCTAGGCAAATTTTATGAAAGACGAATGCGAATGGTAGTTTACTACTATTGCTACCAACAATTACGTCATATGCGTAAGGGGCAAAATAAAGAACAAAGAAAAATATGACATGTAGCACCTTTTTCTACCGAAGCGTATCTCGGGTGATTCACTAGTCTATATATAAAACCCTTCATAGATTCACGGTAACTTGTGGGGAGCATCTAACCCTGTATTTAAAAAACTGCAAGTTTTTCAAACCAAATTTCTCCTCATTGTAGGAACGCTGTATAGTTGGTTCACAATATCTCGTTACACCAAGAATTACAAATTCCTACCATATAAACATTCATTAACAGTGTATTAAAACTTTTGATAATAAATGAAGTGAGCGCACAAATGCTGTTAATTATGAACTAATAAATAAACACATCAATAAACGCTTAAAACGAAAAATGCTGCAAGATCTGCTTACTGACAATAGAGACTTAGAATCTCCTATGGAGATGACTTGTCCGCGCTAATATAGTTACTAGTGACATTAAGTAACAGTAATAAAACCAATATTACTGGTCCACGGGTGAGACTGCTGATACCCAAAGCGTTTAGATAAATAGATTTCATAATATTCAACAACATAATTACATACATGTAGGATAATATATACAAATACACATATATAATGCCAGATAAAATTACGCTTCCACTAACATTAAAACGCGCTCTGGTATTTCGACAGAGCTCTGCGAACGAATATAGTTATTATTGACACGGACTTCAATGGATCGGACTGAATAGTTAGGTGCCTCACTGTTGGTGTTTATGTAACTTCTGGTGGATGCTTGGAGTTCTCGCTTTTTGGGAAAGTACTATGAGGCATTGTGCCCGATTTCTAATCCGGACGTCTGTTATTGAAAGTGTTAGGCCGCTATTTTACAAGCGCCTTCCATCATTTAAAGGATTTTATTATTCGTCTTCTTATCTACGGGCATCAACGGGGTTCCCTCGTTCTTCTTGCATTCGCTCGCTATTAACCCCAAAAGGGTTTCGGGGTATCTGCCGTTAATTGTCAAACCCCCGATGTTCGCACATAGCATTAAATCGCCAAGAATTGCGTTTTTAATTGCGTGCTCTAACATTGCACCTGCGGATGCAATTAGTCACTCGTGACACCAATTACCCAGTTTATAACACTAATCACTACCTTGCGAGTAGCATTACATCCTGGACAGCCCGGCGATCTGATGTTTTCACTTTTATGATTTCCTGCGCTACTTTGATAGGTCTTTTGCGTGATAATGTATGGATGATGCGCTTGGTCATGTGTCCGTTATAATTTAAACTGTCAAAACGACACTGTTTTATTATTGTGCAACGAATTATGGATATACGTGTATAACCCGAGACTTATTGCTACTTACTTCTTCTGATGTGTAGAAATTCCCATAAGCCATATTATTTTTAATCACTTTACCAGCAAATAAAGCTTTCTTTAACCTTTAAATCGATCTATTGTTAGCTCTTATTATCCAATCAAAAGGCACTCTTCTAAATGCGAATAGTGTTTTAATAGTGGAAAAATCAAAATTTACCGGGAAATTTTATTTGAGTTTCTTTTTATCATTTGTATTTATGGCAACCACCGAATGCATTGCTTTAATCAAGGCGGTTATTCAAGGAAACCATTTAAACTGTCATAAGGCTTCAGTATAAATGTCATATTCATTACGTGCCGATACAAAATGACCAATATTTGGAAAATATTTTTCTTGAGAAACTTTTACTCAAGATTTGTTGTTGTTTAGCAATGTCCCTACTCAAATTAACTTTCACAATTTTTTTTTACCGGCAAAGTCACTCGCCCTTGATACATTATTACTGATATAACCGTCATGACAAAAACACTGCAATTACGTTTCCATAAATTTGATTTTCAATCAGTACACTGACGCGACAAAGTGGTAGATAAAGGGAGTTGTCCTACGAACTCGTCATTCTATTAGTGAAAATTTGTCTTGTCAAGTTACCTGAAAATCAAATTGTTATATCAAATGCAACTTAATCGGAGAACATCAATCCTCTTGTATATTTACTACCGATAATATAATATTCCATTTTGGTTATATCGTTTCTTATTGCTCCCTTGGTTGTATTATTGTATTCACAATTAACAATTTTTGCTGTCGCATTTGTTATCTCTTGTCTTTTCAATATTTATCATTTCTTTACCATCATTTTTATTTCGTTTGATAATTTATTAATTTTAAGTTCCTGTGGAGCTTCTTTCCATAAAGATTTTGCTACATTCAGAATATTATTTAAAAATTGTTGTAGGTTTGTTGCACCCCTAATTAGTTGAGTTCGGTTATGGTGGAAGTGTGAAGTTAATTTCTGTATTATTTTATTGGAAATAATACTTTTTTCTACATTCTTTAGGTTGTTTAGTTGTTTTCTCTTCTCTAGGATCTGTGTCAAATTTAAATTCTTGTTTACTTTCAACATTTTATAATTTTGTTCATGACAGGTATTTTTTAAACCAAAAACCAACTCCAGCTTGTCTGTTTCTTGCCTAAAGGTGTAAAATAACATTCCACTCTTCTTTTCTTGTATCTTTTCATCTGTTCCTCTCACTTCCGGGAGTCCCATAATGTCCCAGTTGATTTATTTCAGCGCTTCTTCTAATTCCATAATTCTTTCTTCTGTTTTAACGTCAAGACTTCCAATATTTAGCTTTGTGTAAGCAATGCTAGGGGCTATCTGGTCTCTCACTACCTTAATGATGAATTTTATAGAGAGCACATAGTTGTTTTTCCATTATTAATTTAGTCGTGGTCTTCATACGCCACGGTTAAGGTTTTGTCGTTATTTCTTGTTAATTTTTTGCGTGGCTTGATATTTCGCTCTTGCATGTTTGAAAAGAACATATCACTTGGAATGTATTTAGTGTTCTTGTCCTTGAATTATGACTAAATTCAGTTTCGGTTTACGAATTCTGTCAGTAACTAAGTACTTGTCTGACAACCACTACAATTACAATTTTAAAATTGCATAGCTTTCGTTCGTAGCAAACCGTAAAACCCATTAGCGACTGAGAAATGTAAGCTGTAACTGCTGTAACTACGTATAGAGCAAAATGTGCGTGTTCAAACATATATTTTACACATACTCGTCTCCTTTGTGAAACATTAAAAATGTAATGACTGTTATGCTGACTTAAATGAATTAGTATATAAATAGATCTTGTTTGCATGCAGGGTGCATCTACTGACAAGCAAACGCACCCTGCATGCTTTGTGTTGGCTGAATTTTTACATTTTCTAAAGTTCCGATCTAGAACTCTCTTGTGCAACGTTTGCAGTTAGTAGTACGTTTTTATTGCCATTTTATGGACGATATAACCTTGTCCAATTCGCGTGTAATTAAATTCGCAAACATTATTTATAGTGATTGCAATTATGATTATTAATAATAGAGAAATCGCACTGACATCATTAATACGCTGAAATTTAGAATAATATTTGCAATGTAATTAACATATTGCATTAAATTATTGCGTAGTTTATACGAAAGCTTTAGACATAGGTAAAACTAATCTCTCCTTGAGTTCCTGAATTAGTTAACGTATTGTAAAGTGGATGTGAAATCATATTTTTTTGGATGAATTTGGATAACAGTAAAAAGGAGGTGAAATAATCTCATCCGGCTCTTAAGTATTTTGACTACAATTAGGGCAATATTTAACAATAACCGTGTTTGTCCCATATTTATTCTCTCAGTGATACATTCGTATATTGGAAATATTAATTGTTATTAAAATGTGGAAGGCACTTACAAACAATCAGGTTGCACATTAACGTTTTCCATTCGTCGAAGGACAATATAGAATTATGAAGTCAGCGGACAGAACAATAAACTGTCAGTCTGTTCGTAATAATTTTTAGGACATTTTGTAATTATTAGAGTTGTATTAATTAACTGATCGAGTATTTGAATTCTTAATATATAACGCTGAACGATATGGAAATAATACTTTTCAATTATTTACAGACCACATTCGCATGCATTGTGAACATATTGTGTAAATGTACGGAGTAATGCAGTTGTTTATTGTGACCTATGAAAGTGTAAATCGTTGTTTTATTTAATACGACACTATAGGTATTTAAATTTACAAAAAGTACCCATGTGTCCAGCAGCTGATTTGACGCTTTTAAGTGAATTAAACTTAAGTTGTTTTATTAGCTTTTAAATGAACACAGATTTGTCTCACATTTTTGTAAACGGTATTTAATTTTTACGCGTCGGTTGTTACACTTGGCGTCATCTAATAAACCTCGGTTGCCAATTCCTGAATTAGGTTTAGTCTAAATTCGTCGAAGCATACTCATTAATGTATGTGGATCGCCTATTTAGATAAATATACGAGGGAAGCTTTTTATGCAGTCTACTTTCCCATGAAAACAATAACAAATGACAAGGATTTTTAAACATCCAGTTGTAACAACTTTTATAAGTATTCTGACTAAGCGGAGTTGAAATTGAAAGATATTTGTAGTTTTGGCAGCGGTTTCAATAGTGAAAAATGAGCAATTTAAAATTGGAACACAGGAGCATTACAAAATTTTTGACTAAAGAGGGAAATGTTGAAAAAATTATCAATGAACGAGTGATTGCTGTGTATGGTAAGAATGCTCCACCATATTACCAAGACCAATTCTGGTCGAAACAGTTTCGTTGGGGTCTGGAATCTGTTGAAAATGATCCAAGCAAATTGAAAGTTTGGTGTTGAAAGATCGAAGAATAGAAGTTTCGGTTATCGCTAGGAAAGTTCAGGTATCAGAGACAACGGTTTTGAAAATTTGAATTGAAGTGTCACCAAGATGGATTCCAAAGCTTCTCACACCAAAACCAAAAATTGTGAGGCAAGACATTTTCCAGGAAAATTTGAATGCTTTAAAACAATACCGCGATTTCTTTTTGAAAATTATCATGAGCGATGAAACCTGGGTACATCACTGGTACCTTCCAACGAAACACGAGTCCATGCAGTAAGGTCTCCACCACAAAAAAAAAACGAGAACGCAGTGTTCAGCGGGGAAATTGATGTCTACGGTTTTCTGCGATTGCGAGGGGATTCTGTTGGTTGAGAACACGACGAAGAGCACTATAATTACCGGTGATGTTTATATAGAGATCATTATAAACTTTAAAGCTGCCTTCTGAATGAAAACACCTCAAATTTTTTCTGAAAAAATCATACTGCTGCATGACAATTTCAAGGTGCATAAGGCACAAAATGTTCGACAACTTATTGAGGAATGTGGTTTCTACGAGTTGAGACATCCACCCCATAGTCCAGATCTAGCTCCCTGCGATTATTATCTTTTCCCTAAGTTGAGAAAATAATTACAAGGACAGAGATTTTCTTCTGATGATGATCAAAAAACCGATATTAATGACTTTATTGGAAGAGTTGCCGAAATATTTGTTTATGAAGGGATTTTGTTATATCAGAAATGTTGGAAAAGTGTATAGATGTTGAAGGAACATATGTTGAAAATTCGTTTTTTCATTCCTCGCGGTCTTTTCTTTCATGCCTAGGTAGACTACATAAACATCTCCCCTTGAATTAACTATAACTGCAATCTTGTTGGAGGAAAAGTAGTTATCTTAGGTACTAGACAAACAGTCGTTCAGAACTGCATCAAGTTTTCACCTCTATTGCGAGCATTTAAGATCTTACGTTAACTTCGTGGCTTTTTTTATTAAAATCTGGAAATGCTGAATACCCTTCGGCAAGTAAGAGCCACAAAAACAAATCTTTTTTCAGCTTGATACTCGGCTTCTAACGAAAATCAAGAAATAACTGTAGCCGAATCCAAATAAAATTTGAAAACTTTAATCACACACTGAGACTGTTTCTGAGGTATATTTATTCTAATTTAGCGTATTTTTTGCCATTTATATATGAGAACCATTTATGTTTAAGTGAAATATGCGACAAAAAAGAAGTGGGAACGATTCATTTTTTACACAGGATTTATTCTGTCACGTGTAGCGAAGCGAACCGGACGTGTTTTGAGGTGCGCTCTCTAAGTTTACTTATATTAGTGAATACTTCCTTGCTGGTGTGATATTATAAAGCACTGTATGCTAAGAAAATGCATAAATGCGAGAAATGCCATGAGAATCTCCCGTCGGATGGTGATTTTATTATTTGTAATGGCTGCGGGTATAAAATGCATTATCTATGTTCGGGAGTTCGCGAAGCTAAATGGAAGTCGAGCAATAATGACTTTAAAGACATGTGGCGCTGTATTATGCTGTATGAAATAAATTAGAAGAACAGAATAATGCGGATTCTAATAAAGTAAAACAAGCCGCTCTACCGGTTATACCAATGAATAATACAACAGCTGAATTAATGGGCGAATTGATAAGAAAAATAGAAGAATAGAACGGCGAAGTTATCACTCAGATAAAAGAATTTCAGAAATCAATTGAACATTTAGTGCGCAAATAGATGATTACACTAAAGCGGAGAAAAAGTTAACGGAAGAAAATACCAAGCTAGTAAAAAAACAAGAGGAAATGGAAACCAAGAACTAAATCTAATTATTCAAGAAGATCGTTAATACAATCGGAATCATATGTGATAATTGACGGCATCCCAGAAACAAAAGAAGAAAATTTACTTTATCTTATTCAAAAGATTGGCGAAAAGGCTCAAATATCAGTATCAGCGGCTGACATGCAGGCAGTTCATCGCATTCCATCTGCAAATAATAAGAAATCCATCGTAGACAATTTGTCAACAGAATGGTCCGAGATAACCTACTACCAAAAAGCAAAATAATCCGTCCAACCCTGGAGGATGTTTTTGCCAGTCAGCAAGCTACTCTGATTTACGTTAGTGAACATCTGACACCTTACTTTAAACGGCTTATGTACTTGACATACATGGTAAACAGCCAAAAAATGTTTAAGTATGTATGGTTCAATAATTCTAAACTTTTTTAGCCAGAAAAACTGATAATAGCCCAAGAGTTAGAATTAAGTGTGAAAAAGATATTATCTAGACTAATGTGTTATCTTTCAGATATCTTTTAAATTGTTTCTTCGTTTATGGAGCAATATCTAAGAGACTTTATTTATGTACTGGAGGATACAGCAGAAATGAACGAGGCGAGAGAATATGTTAACTATTTGGTAGCTAATGGTAATAAAAACACTAATTGTTTTTCTGTTTTTCATAATAATATTAGAAGTGTAAATCGTAACATTAATAAAATGACACTCTTACTTAACGAATTGAGTTACAATTGTGATTGCATAGTTTTTACTGAAACTTGGAAAATACATAACAAAGATTTTTATAACATACCGGGATTTAGATCAATTTATAATCAAGGAGTTGTTAACCAAAATGACGGGGTAATAGTTTATATAAAAGATTCACACAACTATAAATCTGAAATTATAAACTTGGGCGAAATCAAAATAATCAAAATATCCATTTATGTTACCGATAAGATAGATATAGTAAGTGCGATCTACAGGCCACATTCGATATGTGTTATTTGCAACACTATTTGAGAAATGAAAATAAAATTAAAAGTGACGTTCATTTTTTGGTTGGCGATATAAATATTAACATTAAATCAAATGCTGATTTTTGTCAAGATTACCTCAATATAATGAGCGAAGCCGGTTTTACATCGTTAATAAATAAATACACAAGAGTAAATAAAGATTCAAAGTCATGTATTGACGATATATTTTTAAAACAGATTGAAAACAATTCGCATGAGTCGTTTGTCCTTAAAACTAATATTAGTGATCATTTTTGTATAATTTCACACTTAAATTTGAAAGCACCGATTGAAAAACGTAGTAACTTGAGAACTATAACTAAAGTTGATGAATACAAATTAAATAATACTTTAAAAGACGAGAATTGGAATCAGATATATGCCACAGCTAATGTAGATCAGGCAACTAACATATTAATTAGTAAAATTCAAAATGTCATTAAACTTTGTACTGTAACATATCGCATTAAATCTTCACAAGTTCGGCGTAATCCTTGGATTACGAACGGTCTTCTAAAGTCTGTCAGCACAAAAAATATGTTATACAGAAAGCATATGTCACAACCTGATAACTTGGACGTGAGTATGCAAAATATAAAAATAAGCTAACAGAATTGATTAGGGCCACAAAAAATTATTATTACCAAAACAAAATTAAACAAAATAAGGGCTCTAGCAAAATATTGTGGGCTATGGCAAAACAATTTATAAACAAAGAACACTCAAACTTGGAAATAAAAGAAATAAAGATATAAAAGTTACCGTTACAAATCAAATTGACATTGCAAATCAATTTAATAAACATTTTGTTACCATTGGTGAAAAAATGACAAACACTATACCAAAACCCGCTCAAGAGATACCTGCTGGACTAATAAATATCAACCAAATCCTGTACCTCCATCCAACAGATGCTAATGAAGTTGAGGAGTTAGTAAAGCAACTCAAACCAAAAAAATCACCAGGCCAAGATGATATTATAACAGAAATTCTTAAAAGTATCGTAAAACATATAAAACATCCTGTTGCACATATTATGAATAATATGTTGTAGTCAGGAAATTTTCCTTCTGCATTTAAAATTGCAGTAGTAAAACCACTTTTTAAAAAAGGCGATAAAACAGATCTCAACAATTATCGACCGATATCTCTTATCTCAAACCTTGCTAAAATTGCAGAAAAAATTATAAAGAATAGAATTATTAGCTTTACAAATAAATACAACATTATTTCTCATAGACAGTTTGGTTTTAGGGAAGGGGCATCGACGGAAAACGCAATATCTTTTCTGACTGACAATACATATATATATATATAAAGCGATTGATAATAGTAAAAAGATTTTATGCATTTTCTTGGATCTTGCCAAGACGTTTGATATAATTAATCATAAAATATTATTACGTACTTTAGAAAATATAGGTGTCCGTGGTGTATCATTAAATTTAATAAAAAACTATTTAACGAATAGAATTTAATATGTAAAAATTGACAACTGTATAAGTAAAGCTTGCACTCTAACATGTGGTGTACCCCAAGGTACTGTTTTGGGGCCTATTTTATTTTCATTATAATTTATATAAATGACTTGCTTGCACTTAATACAGTTGGTATACCATCTTATGCAGATGATACAGTATTAATGTATACGGGTAATACTTGGGACGAAGTAAAAAGTACTGCGGAAGAAGATTTTAAATTAATTAAAAGTTGGTTTAATCAAAATTTCTTATCTATCAATTTCACGAAGACAATATATATATCGTTCTTTTGTTACTCAAAAAAGACACGAAGACTTACAGATTTAATTATTATGGATGGGCAAAAAGAATATCGTATAGAACCAACTAATAACTTTAAAATTATCTGGGTACCTATATACGTAGATCAACATCTTAAGTGGGACACACACGTAAACCTACTAATAAAAAAATTAAGATCAATCTTATTCATATTTAAACAACTTAAAAATATATTAGATATTAAAAATCTAAAAATACTATATCATGCATTGGTTGAGTCTCATTTACAATAATCGTTGGTTGGGGGGTATTTTGAAAACACACCTTGCAAATTTGACAGTGTTGCAAAAATATTTCATCAAAATTATACTTGGCAAGGACCGCTTGTATCCCAGTGATTTGCTTTTCAAAGAATGTGGCCTGTTCAACTTGCGGCAACTATTCTGTTACAGATTACAGAATACTCTGTCTTCTGTATAAAACAAAAGGTAATTTAAAAAATATTGAACATGGGCATCTTACTCGTTATAAAGTGCAAAAAGAAATACAGCTTGAAAAAGCATTAAAAACCTTTGGACAACGTTCCCAAAGTTATTTAGCTCCTCGACTGTAATCTTGCCTTTCGCAAGAAATTAAAAATTCCCCAAGTATCAATACTTTTAGAAATAAAATTAAAAATCTGGTATGATACACGCACACAACTTCCTTTTACAGTGATCTTATAATTAGCCAAAAATTTGATTTTAAATTTTTAAGCATTTATCAAAAATTTTCAAAAATTACAAATTCTACAAAAACGGTACAAAACAGAGCGTTAGTTCAAGAGAAAAATCGTTTCTAGAATTTTAAGCTGAATTCAAAAATGTAATAATATACCGGGTGTTTTATTTAAAATAAGAGTTAATAAAAAAAAATTAAAAAAACAAAACAAACCCATTTTAGAAGTATTCAACTGAAAAATCACCTATCTCACATCAATACACATTAAAAATTCAATAAAAATGTATAGTTAAAAAAAATCGTTAGAGCCGTTTTTGAAAAAATCGACAAAAAACTGAAAAATCACAAGAGTAAACACCCACTTCCGGTTATGCGACTTTCTTCAAAAGTTTGCTCTCGCATCTACATAGTACACAAAACTTATATATGAAGTTTCAATGCCATACGTGTTTGAGATATTTTGTTCACAGACACGCAGACAGACAGACACATAGACAGACCAATGAAAAAAAAATGTTTTTTGGGTTCATGGGACTCTAAAACGTAAAGATCTGTTGAAAACTCAATTTCAAATATTTGGGGTGAATCCAATACTTCCTTTATTGTAAAAGGAAGTAAAAAGTGGTTAAAGGAAACTCCAATAGTTAATATGTACACAACCTAGTAGACAAAAAGAATATGTAATTTACTTCACTGCTGATAACTTTATTTGTACAAATTGAATCCTACTTATTTGCTTATTTTATTTTAGGCTATTTTATTAATAAAATAATAAAATTTGACAAATGGAAGCTACATGTTGACATATTCGCCCACTCACAAGTTCTTAACTGCTGTGGGCTAACTCATTTATTTCTGCTTCAACTCATTTTGTTTTGTATCTACTTTTGTAACTATTTTGAAATAAATATTATTATTACTATTCCATCAAACATTTCTCCATCATCAATTTTATAATCAGATTTGTTATTCTTTTTCTTCTTCTTTCTGTATTCCCATTTATATCTTGCGGCTTGGGTCCTCTATCATTCTCTTATAGGTATTTCGATCTCTCATCATTATCCTAACTTCTTCGATGTTGATCCTGTTCTTAAGGTTTTCTTTTATTCGTCTATCCATGTTTATTATCACTCCCAATATTCGTATTTTTTTCATATACGCCAATTGTTCGGCTCTCTTGCTTCTCTTTCTTCATTTGCGAGACTATTTTGCCTTTTCTTACGTTTATCTTCATGCCTTTATCTTCCCGGTTGCTTTTCATATGTTAATATTTTGTTTGCAATTGTTTTGTATTTCCTGCCATTATTAATATATCATCTGCGTAGATCAGCTCTTAGATCGTTATGAGATTGATGTGATAATCTTCTTCTTATTTTATTTTTATGCTTTTTAATTTTTGTTCATGTAAATCATGGACAGCGGTGGACTCAAAATATCGGCTTGTTTAACCCCTCTATCTATATTAAATTCTTGAGATTTTTGTCCGTTTAGTCTTACTACTCCTAGCACTAGTTTAAATATATCTTCGATTATTTTTGTAAGCTTTGGCCTTGTTTGTAGTTCTCTCAGTACCCTTCATATATACTCTCCTGGTACTTGGTCAAATGCTGCTGCAAAGACTATTTTCATCAGTCAATTTCTCTATTATCTGTCTGATGGTTAATATTTTAATTTTGAATTTAGCATCTCTTCGATTTCGTTTCTCAATCCTTTTTTATAGCGTTTGTGTAAATTTTCAAAGCTATTGAAGATAGACATATTATCTGTTACTTATCGCAGTTTGTTGTTTCTCCCTTCTTATGTATGGTGAAAATTACGTTTTTTCTCCAGTCCTTTGATATCTGTTCTTTATCCCATGCTGGTTAAAAAATATCCTTTAGTCATTTGACTATTCCTTCTCTACCTTTCTAGAATAGTTTTGGGACGATATTGCCTTCTTCTGGTGCTTTCAGGTGATTCCAGATTCTTATTCCTCAAGTAGTTTTAAATTAAATATTAAAGTACTTCGACTGTCACAGCCTTTGGAACTAATTTTAAATAATACATACCATGTTACGGTTTTTCTGCACTCCTTGTAGTTCCCCAACGCTCGTTTTGCGCCTTCAATCATTTGCGATTTCTATGGCGCGTGTTATCGTTATCGACACGCTTTCCTTGGCCTAGCTTGACCGCGACGCTGCCGGAACGCTCTCGATGTTGGCATTCTTTTGTCTGTGCCCGTTGCTTTTGTTTGGCGGAGCGCCGCGTAGGTGTTTGGGGCTTGCACTGGTGATTCTTTTTGTCCTGCCACGGCACGGGCTGTCAGTTTTTGGTATTTATGAAGGTTTTGGGGCCCCGCTTTATATTGTTTTTTGTTTGCACGCGTGTATTTTGGGTTTCGTTTTTCCTTAGCAAGACGTTTTGGGAAAGCCGTTTCGGGAAAAGCAGTCTTGGGCCTTTAGTTCCGAATTTGAAAAGCAGTTTTGGGCCATTAGTTCAGAGTTTGGAAACCAGCCGTCGTCGCCGCTATCTTCTGTGTGCGACTTTGCCTTGCTACTCTTCGATTGCCAAATTCCTCAGCCCGCCTAGATCCTCGATACGCAGTTTGGGAAGTGATCGACGGAAGCCGCTATAAAATTCTATCCTAAACTATTTATGTGCAGCCGCATTTCGGCTTGCGTACCTTAAGTATTAATTTTTCCGAAGCATTGCGAGAAGGCGAGTAATGACCGCTCAGTCGCTTTTAATTTTTTGTGCAGTTACCGGTAAATTATTGTTCAAGAGTTTGTAACTGTATTGTATGATCATTTGTATTAATTGTTGACATTCCTAAGATTGTCCAGTATTTGACATTCCGGCATTTAGTAGCGCACTCGCAATTTTGGAAGTTTATTACGAGTACATGAGTAAGCTTGTACATTAAATGATGTGTCGATCGTACTGTGATATTTAAATGCCAATTATACTGTGGTATTTAATTGTGGTTATTATTATTTGTTACTGCTTCCGATGATTATTTGGAGCTTTCTTTCAGGAGATTTGGACTTCTGGAATTTACGAATTTACGTTGTATGCCTGAGCAAATTCGTCGTTATTGTCAAAATTTGTTGGCGCTCTACCGGTCTTAGGTAATTAATTTATTTGAAGAACTCAAACTACCCCACGACCGTCTTCGGCGAAGCTAGTAGCGGTCGACAAATGTGCTCAAGCAGTTTAGGATTTTTGGTTTCTTGAG
Source organism: Agriotes lineatus (assembly GCA_940337035.1). Classification (NCBI taxonomy): domain Eukaryota; kingdom Metazoa; phylum Arthropoda; class Insecta; order Coleoptera; family Elateridae; genus Agriotes; species Agriotes lineatus. The sequence goes on from CALNHX010000812.1 coordinate 195,007, forward strand.
AGGTTAGACAACGAATAAATGTTGTTGCCTTTTTCAATATTAACAACCATTGTGATATTACCATGTCACAATATGGTTACACTTATAACAATTGTAAAAGGCCAGTGCTTTTCAAAAACAGGACAGTTTGTTCATTTAGTCGATAGTATTGGTTAATACATCGCACAGATTGTGTCCTAGCTCACATATGTTACGATGGTGTTCGTATTTCCGACATTCACATATTATGTGTTTTATGGTTACATGTTGATTGCAAGTGGTGCACACTTGTGGGGGGTTTTGTTTCATTAGATGGGCGTGGGTGATAATACTGTGACCTATTCTTATCCTGCTTATTTTTACTTCCTCTTGTCTGGTCAGCTCCACTGGTGGTTTCCATTCCATAGCGTCATGTTTTATTTTCCTTAATTTGATATCTGGGTTATTGAACCATTGCTGGTTCCATTTTTCGAAAATTGACTTCTTGTTATGGATTTTAATGTCATATGTCGGAATATTATTGCCTTGCATTATGGTCTTGGTTGCAGCTTAACCCGTGCAAGCATTTTGAGAGTTTCTATTTGCTTTGAAATACACCCCCAGTATATCAACTTTATCTTTATTTGAATATTTATTTGCCATTATCAATACTGATTGATCTTAATAAATAACAATAATTATTTATTAATAACTACTAGTACACAAGGTTTTAATTAACTAATTTTCTTATTTTACAGTATTACTTTGCATATCTATTGGCTTTCATTTCTCATTGGTGTTTAATTTCGTAGCCTACTAATTTCATATTAGAGATTAATTTATGATTTTATTAATATCTCCCCTATAAATACATATTTTTCAGGTAAGTTGTACAGTCGTGTTCATTAAAGTGTTGTACAGCATTTGTGCTTTATGAATTTAAATTAACTACACAACGTTCAGAAAGCGTTGCATATACAAATACTTTGAGAGTAAACATCTAGGTTTACCTAATTAATGATACAGTGTGAACCTTTATTGAGTAATAACACAATCACCAATCAACTTGCAACTACATATGTACAACACATATTTGAACACGACTGTACATCGTTGAAACGCTTTTTAAAGGCTATCTAACTAATATGGCTGTCATATAGAAAACAAAAGATAGCAATAAGAACTTGAAAACAAATGACAATCGTTTCTCTTTACATAAAAAAATTGTCTTAAAAAAGTGACTGAACATTGTAAAACATTAGAAGAGGTCACATTAAGTGTTATCAAGTTATTGAGGAACATTTAAATAGGACAATTTTGGTTTTTTTTAAATTATCTTAAAATTTTAAAAAGTTAGGGTGAATTTGAAATGAGATTTGTCACGAGTTTTGAATTCTGCAAAACATTTCCTATTTGACCGTTGCTCTATGTCTCATAATAACCGAGAAACCAATAGTGAACTTCGATTAGTGTATGAAAGCTGTAGGTACGAAAGTGGGGCACTTTATTTCAATAGTTTTTATTATACAGGGTGGCTCAAAAATGTGTGGCGAATCAAACTTACTTTTTTTAAATGCCCTATATTTAGATAGCTAAAAAGATTTGCATTAAAATATTAATTATTTTGGTATAAAGTTGCATGGGTATAATGTCAACTGTTTGTAGATATTGACGATTCTATGCAAAAAAATAATAAATTTCAGGCGGCTTGCTGTAAGTAACAATTGAATGAAGGAAAATGTTTTTTGTGAATTACCTCTCGAGTGTAAAACGGTGGATATTGGTATTAATGCACAGGGTGCTGAACATTTGCAAATTTAGTAGTTTCGGATTTTTTTTTAATGGAATGCCTCATATATTTTTGTATTTTTGAAAGCCCTTTAATGAGCTTTCTTTTTATATATTACTCCATACCCCTATATTCCACCGTTTTTTAGATATGCGTACGTGTTTGAATAAAAGAAACAATGTAAGCCTCTTAAGATGATTTATTTCAAGGCACAACAAACAAACTCCATTATAATGCAAATTTAAATACTTGCAACTCTCTGAACAAAACAAAAAACGAGGTCTAGAAAATACAAATCCAGCCACTGCTGAAACTACAAATAACAAATACAAAAAAAGCAGAGAAAACTTATATTTGTAGAACGATTGAATTTAGGTCCACGAAATAAAACATCAAAAGGCAGCTCATTAAAAGTACTTTTCAAAAATACAGAGATATACAGGGTTTTTCATGTAAACAAATCGAAATGATTATATGTATTTGCAAACTATGAGCTCTCTGTATAACTTTAATACTCAGAGCACGGAAGGAGAATTGAACATTTGATGTAATTACGTACATGATTTTCGTGAATTCGCTTGTTTTTTTATCTGATTTGATTTGATCCTAGAATTAATTTCTTTCTGCATTTCTCGATTTTTCGTATTTATTATTTTTTGTATCAGCAACGACTAAATTTATATTTTTTAAACATGGTTTTAGGTTATTTTGGAAAGCTTTAATGTTTAAATTATCATTTTAATGTCGTTTGTTTCTTATCTTTTGAAATAAAGCACTTTAAGAGGCTCTATTTGTTTTTTAATGTTCCAACACGTATATCTAAAACACAGTTGAATTTAACGGTATGAAGTAATATTTCAAAAGAAAGATCGTTAAAAGAACTTTGCAAAAATACAAACATATACACAGCGTTTAAAAAAGTCCGAAATTATTAAATTTGCAAATGTTTAGCACCTTGGATAGCATTAACTTCCACATCTACTATTTTTCACTCGAAAGATGATTCGCGAGCAACCATTTTTTGGTAACGTGTTCCTTTATTCAATTGTATTCTGTTAATTACAGCAGCCGCCTGAAATTTAGCATTTTTTGCATTAAATCGTTCATATCTGCAAAACAGTTGATGTTGGACCCATACAACTTATATCAAAATGATTAGTATTTCCAATGTTAATCTTTTAAGGTACCAAGATATAGGGCATTTTATTTAAAAAAAGTAAGTTTGATTCGCCACACCTTTTAAGCCCCGATGTATACTCAGAACTATTTTAGTAATGTGCACCATCTTCGTACCTACAACTTTTATATACTCTCATAGTTTTAGAATTATCTTCCACCACCCACCTCGTTGTCGAACCCTTATAAATTTAGGTAGGTACCATTACCATCATCCAAAGTTATACGCATTTTTTTTCAACTTTGCCTTTTAATCATAAGCGTTACAAACTTTTTTAAATGTCACTGTCCACTTTATTTTTAGTTGATTTGAAAAACAGAAACGCCACTGACAATAGCCAGTTATAATGTATGGAAGAAATTACCTTGGCAGCTAAAAACCGTGCACCCTTGGATGATCGCAATTGTACATGAAAAACAAAACTTTTCAAGGAGACAATTTTGTTGTTATGGTATATACGGGGCACAGCATTATAATGCGAAACTGTCACGAATTGTCACCCTATATTTATGAAATTTTGATAATGTTAATTATTATGTTGGACATACTGTATTGTATCTTATAAAACTCGAAAAACATGGCACATAGTTCTATTACTAAATTATATTCCAGTTTCTGTGCCAAGAACAAATATTAACCTCGCCATTTCTTTCTGACTAATCGAGCACATCAGCTTCCAGATACCTGCTGTGGACTTCGAAATGCAAACTTCCTGACGTGAGCCCGTTTAACGACGACGTGAGATTGTTACACAGGCTGCAGTCGTACGCGTCCTGCCGCAAGTTACCCCTCTTATCCTACGTACAAGTAAGCGACAATAAGGCGACGCTGCACATCAACGCCAGCATTATTCCGTTATACACAAAAAATGGCATTTCCTGCTGTTACAGCACCGTCACCCGCGCGACTGATAAAACACAGCCGGATAACGCAATCAAGTGAGTTTATATATTACATGCCTGTGAGTCAGCTAAACAATTCAATTGCAGAACTTCCCCTTGCACTGCCTTCGAAGCCAACGCAACGCTTCCCGAAGACTTCGTCATAGTCGAGTGCCAAGACAACACGACGCACAAACCAGTCTACAAGAACGTCCACGCTGCCATCACGATCACCGACGCCGTCCGACAAAAGCTGCAGAAGGATACAAAGAAGCACCTAAGCATTTTGTGCATCGGCATCGACAGCGTTTCCAGGCTTAACATGATGCGAGCCATGCGAAAAACCCACGCGTTTCTGGAGGAAAACCAGTGGCTGGAGTTACAATGCTACAACAAGATGGGCGACAACACTTTCCCCAACCTCATGGCCATTTTCACGGGGATGAACGAGTCTTACAGCTACGAGACTTGCAACCCTAGGAAGATAGGATCCTTAGACAACTGCAGCCTGCTGTGGTACGATTACCGCGATTACGGCTACGTGACGGCATACGCAGAGGACGAGGCTAACATCAATACCTTCAATTACAAAAAGAAGGGCTTCGTGAAGCCCCCAACTGATTACTACTTCAGGCCCTACATGCTGAGCGCCGAGGAACATCTCAAAACTTCTAAGGTAGATGAGATGACTTACTGTACGGGACCTGAAACGTCCGGCGAGAGGATTTTGAATTTAGCCAAAGACTTTGCTCACACCTTCAAGGACCATCCCTATTTTGGACTGTTTTGGATGAACACCTTTAGCCACAACAAGCTCAACGCAGTGTCGCGAATGGATGCCAAAGTTTTAGAATTCTTAGAAGATCTGTGGTATGGAGAGGTTCTAAACAACACCATAGTGCTCTTCTTTAGCGACCATGGTTTGAGATTTGGGGACATTCGGTACACACGCACGGGATGGTTGGAAGAGAGGTTGCCATTTTTTTACATATATGTGCCGGATTGGTTCAAAGAGACTTATTCGGAAGCATATAAGGTCTTGGAAATCAACAGCAAGCGCTTGACTACCCCCTTTGACATATACATGACGCTGCAGGATTTGCTCACGATGACTGGGTCGAATCATTCCCTCAAGTCCAGCAGCGCCTGCCCCAAGTGCCACTCGCTCTTCTCGGAAATAGATCTGGATCGGTCGTGCGAAGACGCAGCCATCGAGCAGCACTGGTGCACATGCAACGGATACGTCCAGATTCCTACCAATAACGCAACGGTTGAGGCCGCAGCCAAGCACATTCTAAACCAAATCCATGAGACTGTCAATTCCTACGGAAAGGAATCCAAGAAATGTGCCAAACTTAAACTCAAAAAGGTGATATTGTCCAGTATTTCGGAAGCGGAAGCGGGTTGGTACAAAAACGATACCTACCTGCTCATAATTTTGGAAACCATACCTGAGGCGGTGTTTGAAGCCACCGTCAGTGTTGAGTTTGGTGTAAGCGACGTGGCGTTTGAAATGCAAGGGAGTATAAGTAGACTGGATTCTTATCAAAGTCATAGTAATTGCGTTCACGACTCGATTTAAAGAAATATTGTTATTGTTACAGGTGATATATGGAATTGTTATCTAAATAAAATAAGTGCCTCCAATATTTTAATGAGATATTGCCTTTTATTGGTTATAACAATAACCACATTAACGCTGGAGTTTACCCCTTGAAATACTCCATTTTATGCACATGTTATAATTTTTTTAGAGCCAACTTTAAACTAGGAAGGGGGATGTTCTTTTCCTTAACATTTATGTTTTGACTGTCCACAGACCTCACGTGTGTTTTAATTTAAAAAATATATATTAAAAGGGTACAACTCTATTTCATTTTAAAATTTTAAAATAGTATTTAGAAAAATATGTCAAAAAAACCCACGCTAGTAGATCACATTCTTTCAAATGCCACGGGAAAAATTTTCCAGAAATACTGAAACTAACTTTTCAGACAAATCAATATAATTCCTCATTCATAATTTAGTGTGTAGGCAACTCAAGTAGCAGAGTACATAAACACGGGAATGACAACAAATTACAACTTCATATTAGGCTTTCTAGAAAAAGAGTCTCACCTATGGTTTGGACATGCATATTTCAATTGTTTAAAATGTTTTACATTATAAATTAAGTTTTGTTTAACAATTTTTAAAATTAATCAATAGGGTAACGTGGTCCAAAGTGAGATGCATTTAAAAAAATATATTAAATTACAATACAAATGTACAGGAATGTGAAAAACAAATTACTAACAATGTAAACAATCCTTACAATATTAGTTGTATTATCTATAACCCCATTTTACCTTGCGGTGCCCCGGATTCGCGATATAGAGTTGCACCGCTCTTTTGTGCTTGCGCAGCAACCATTGCGTGCGGTGTGTGTCTTCGTGGTGTGTTGACCTTGCTACTCTATTTCTTAGGTCTGTGGTTCTGAGAAGAACACAGTTAATTTGATGCCAACTGTGAATCATCTCACCGAGCTCGATTCCAATCCCCAAGGCTGTGGAAAAATTCCGCCTCCAGCGGGATTCGAACCAAGGACTTACTTAATGCAAGCCTAGCGCTTTCCCAACTGCGCTACGGGGCTTCTTTTTTACAGTATTATTTATTTAATTTAATTAATCCCACTATACACCATCTGTCCCAGTATGAACCATATGGTGGTGCATAGTAGGAATTATGATGGTGTATAGTGGGATTTATAGTATAAAATGTTTTAGTTTATCTTAAATTGTGATAAATCGATCGAAAATACAAATTGTCGTGCTTCCCGCACTGTATTTCCAGTAATATGAAGCGGAGGTAGCTTTAATCCAATATCTTCCAAGACAATTGTATCTTCGTCGATTTTATCTGGGAACACTAATTTATTTGTCATATATTTTTTTAAAACGTTAAACTCTCCGCCATGCGCCAGTTATTTTTTGAAGGTGGCCAAGATAATGTTGGATAGATTTATTTTGTTGCATATTTGGTAATAACAAAATCCCCCTCTTCAATGGGGGAATCTTCAAATTCTTGGCGTTACTTTCTAAGTCACTCGAATCAATGCAAATGTCTTCACTAACATCACTGTTGGAACTAGAGTTATCATTAAAAATTTTACACTTCACTTTCTTAATTTTCTCCGTTTTTTTGCAAGTTCTTCTTCTATGTCTTCCTTAACCGGGGTATCTGTCAGTATCACCGACTGTAACTTCTTCCTCACTTTTTTTGTTTGTTTTCTGGCAGAAGCCTGCTTGTGTCACTATAGCGTGAGATGGACCAGAGTTTGAACTAACTGAATGTTGTGGTTCTTGTATTTCATCTGTATCATCATTGTTCTTTACATTTGTATCATCTTAATTAACACTGCCATCATCATCAGCAGCATTAGCTTTTTATTTTCATGAGGTCTGTCAGTAACTTAAGATTATTACTCTTTAATAAAATGGTTAATTGCCCCTTTCTATATTTTACCGAATTGCAATACTTCTTTGGGCTTGCTCCGGTAAAACACAAGACTAATATCTCAGGTTAGGTTCAAATTTGAGTTCTATTTTAAAATTATTCTTTAGAATATTTAACTCAGAGTAGCTCAAAGACGCCAAATTTTAGTACAACCGCGCTACTCGCTTCAATTACTCATAACCTCACAAACTTGACTTAACCACAAAAAGTTCGCATACAGTGCTTTATTTTGATATTCAAAGCAAAATTTGCAAGAAACCACAGGTAAACTGAAACAAATCTCCCGCCTAGCAACAACTAACTTGATTTTGTTTCAGATTGTGACGTAAAACGACGCTAGCTATCTTTAATTATAATAGGAGATTAATTAAAGTCAAGTTTTTGTTAAATTTGCATGATTAATATTATAATAAATAAAAATCATAAAGTCGTAAGTAGTTTCTTATTTAAAAAAAAGCTTTGCACAATTAAAATTGGCTTCATCAGTTTACGAATTATAAATGCATTATGTTGAAGGGATAAAATTGGAAAATTTACAAATGGTTTATTAAATTACTGGAGAACATAATTTCATAATCATTACGACTTTTTTTATTTTTTATTAAAGTATGGAGAATTAGTTAATTAAAATTTATATAATTTATATGTCAAAATGTAAATTTTAATTAACTAATTATTCATACTTTAATAAAAAAAATAAAAAAATAGTAATGACTATGAAATTATGTTCTCCAGTAATTTAATAAACCATTTGTAAATTTTCCAATTTTATCCCTTCAACATAATGCATTTATAATTCGTAAACTGATGAAGACAATTTTAATTGTACGAAACGTTTTTTTTTAAATTATAACTATTTACGACTTTATGATTTTTATATATTATAATATTAATCATGTAAATTTAACAAAAACTTGACTTTAATTGATCTCCTATTATAATTTTTATTGCTTATAGTGTTTTAAGGGTTTTGTAAAGCTTCACCTCCAAATGCGTAAAAGTGAAAATGGGAGAGGGGTCCAAAAACCGCAAAAGTTAGAAACGTGAAAATTTACAGGCTTCACCGACTCACTACGTAGGCACCCCCTAAAACGAAATTTTCTGAAATGCAACCCCAAGATATACAAAAGGAGAACAAATGGTTTTCTATTGACTTCGGTTTTATCTGCTTGACTGCCATCTAGGAAGTTAAAATTTGATCGATAACTTTCTTTTCCAAATCGGGTGAAATTATTTGCCGAGATACCTATTCGGAGTTCACCCACGGATTAAATGTGGTGGATATATTTTTTAAAGATTGCCGCAAAGCGGAAACTGCTGTAGGTATAAAGCAAATTCATTCTTTTTACAATAGGGTCGAATTATTGATTTTCGGAATTTACTCCCCAAAGTGATTAAATTTAGTAAATGGTTTCTTTCTTAAAAATCGCCACAAAGCGAAAACTACTGCAAATAAGAAGTTGAAATTCGGTGTATTAGTTCGTTTCACAAATCAGATCAAATCGCTTGCTTTCAGCGTTTTTTGAAAATCATCCCTTAGATAGTAATTCCGCTATAACTTCCGCAGGTAAGAAGCTAAAATTCCATAGAGTTTCTTAGGTAGAGAAGAAAATTTGTAGTGTACTAGTACACATTTTTGGCAATTTGGTTTATTTGAATAGTTTAAATTGTGTGAGGCATACCTAAGGTTGTATTTAATTGCAACTTTTTATCTTTTCCTTTTCAACAAGAAGTTTAGGCAACATAAGCTTCTAAAGATAAATTGTTAATAAGAGACTCCCACCAAATTATTTCTGTCCAGGGCTTTTGTTTTAAGTGGTAAATAAACATTTTTAGACCGAATAGCAATCTGACTTTAATCAAATGATCATATAGTCCAGAGAAATTAGACATTGCTCTTCGGAAAAATTCCCGGAAAGCTGGATTTTGGTATGAGCCTTGATATTGTGGTTCTAAACAAAATGTCAAAAGTCCTCATCGATCCGAATGCCGCTAAAAATTTTAAGGGGGGGCAAAGGTCACCGAAAATGGTATTTCGTGAATATCTCGTTAACGGTCACTTTTACAGAAAAAATATTAATTATCAAATTTGTAGCTTATAAAATTTCTAACAATAAAGATATCATGACTTTTATTCGTAAAAGTAACCGATTTGGAGATAATTCGATTTACAGAGTTGTAACGAATAGATGCACTCCTCAATGACATGTATATCTCATTGGAGTAGCGACTTGAAATATTCCAGAATTTCCTTGTTTCAGAGCCCATAAAAATAGAAAGAAACACATTTATAGTATACTGTAGTCTAGATAGAGAAGGAATGTGCTCCGAAAAGTTTCCCTCCGTTGTCATAAAACCTCAAGGGACATCTGCTTGCTATTCGTGTAGGAGCATAATAGTATATTATGTTATTAGGAGCAAAAATTATACTTTATTTGGCGTGGCTGGACTGTTCATCTGCCGAGCTTGCGAGGCAGATAATTACAGCCGAGCCACATAAAGATACTTTTGTTCCGAATAACACATAGTATTTTTTCTTCAAACGTTTATAACAAATTATTTAAGAAATTTTGAGAAACCTGGAACTATTTTAAGGTAGAGGATTGGGTAGACTGATAAATGTAGGGTGCTTTGGAGAGCGTCACTATGACTACACTATAATGAACGTTGTGAACAAAATCCGAAAAAAAAAACTTTTATCTCGCCAGTCCTGCTTAAATGTAACACCCGATATAAATGACGTCGATACTTGCGACTCCACTGAAGATGTAGATCCATCACGTTTCCTGACTGAATCTATGGAAATAGAGGAGACAGCAGAAGAACAAGAAGAAGAACAAGAAGATGAAGAGGAAAGCATACCGATTGAAATAGAGTCTGAAGATGAATATTAATAACTCCTGTTTTGAATCCAAAATTGATTAATGAACAAGTTCATAATATATTTTTTTAAATAAACATTTTTCAAACAGAAATAAACGTGGAATATGCCTACTGGGGACACCACATGAAAAAAACCGCACCTTGTATTCTACCGAGAAGGTAGTGTGGAAAGGAGTGCACATTTCAACTCTGTAAATCGAATTATCTCCAAAATGGTTACTTTTACGAATAAAAGTCATGATATCTTTATTGTTAGAAATTTTATAAGCTACAAATTTGATAATTAATATTTTTCTGTAAAAGTGACCGTTAACGAGATATTCACGAAATGCTATTTTTGGTAACCTTTGCCCACCCTTAACATTTTTAGCGGCACTCGGATCGATGAGGACTTTTGACATTTTGTTTAGAACCACAATATCAAGGCTCATACCAAAATCCAGCTTTCCGGGAATTTTTCCGAAGTTTTGCTTTTATTTTGTCTAATTTCCCTGGACTAATACTTTTTATTGTTTAAATTTTAAGAATTCAGATCCATGATTCAGTTTATTAAATTATTTTTAATAAAGTATTTTTTGGAAATATGTTGTTCTCTTTAGTTCTCCCTAATTGGTTACAGAGATGGACAAATCACTTTTAAAAAGTAATTAATTATCAATTGCCAATTAGTACCCAATAAAGCAGTTAAATTACCATATTTTCAATTACTCAAATAAAATAGTAATTCAATTATCAATTATTTGGTAAATATAATTGCACAATATAATTTACTTTTTCAATTACTTCTACTAGAAATTGTCGCATGTTTGTATTTAGATAGCCATTTGCTAGTAATCGTTTCAAACCAGCAAATTAAAGTTAATAACTAATTATTATCAAACAATATTGTATAATAAAGGTATTGGTTGTCGATTGATATAGAAAAAAATAAATTGAATTTTTTCGTACTGTACTGGGTAATCTATACTTACCGCTTCTTAAATAATAATTATTAGTAAGCTGCATCTACACCCTGCACAATCTACAGTCCAGTAGTTTTCAAACTATCTAATGTGGCGGACCGGTATTATTTTTACTAATGTATGACGGACTGCTATATTTATTAACAAATGAAACAATAACGAAACATAAGTATTGTATTCATAAACCTGTCAAAATACTACATATTGTTATGATACACTAAGGGTAGTTGCAAAATCTATAATATAATTTTCCTTAATGTGTGTTTGTCTGTCTGTCTGCTGTGGCACAAAATCAAATATCACGTTCCGGCCTCGCAGATGTGTATATTTGTTTAGGTTTTGTTTTTCTTATCTTAGCGGTCGGCTCGGACCGTGACCTTTCGCGTATCCTATTTCACACGTGCGCCACACGTGCGCGTAGCGCGCCGTTTGCTTGTAAAAATATAAAATTGATAAATTTGGAAGATTATTACAATCAAAATTTGAGGTGTTTAGATAAGATTAATTTCAAAATGAATAATGAAAATTAATTGAGACAATCAGTAAGGTAATTTGATAAGTAAATAGCAATTGAGTTATCAATTTTGATGGTTGAGTTCAATTTTAATAAAGTTTCAAGCCAAGGTTACAATTGACAAATGTGCTTGCAATAATAATAAAGAATTGTAGCATGTAATAATAGGACATTAATATATTTAAGAAGGCAAGAAGAATTGTAACTACGGGTGATATAAAAATTTGTTTAGTTAGTTAAATAAACAAACTCATAGCAAAATGTATAACAGATTTTGAAATTATTAATTTTGAGAATAAAAAGTTTGAAATTATGCCATATTTTGCATAATTGTTTGGTAAAATACAAAATAAAGGGGCTATTAACAAATCTACGTGGTGAAAATATGAAAATATAACCTGGAATTAATTAAACCATACAATCGGTGAAGAGATTGTGCAATACAGTGAATTGGAAATAAATAACACAGAAGATTACATTATTTGAAGGGATTTGGATTTACTATTACATTCAAGATATAATTAGGATTCATTGGTGACGTTGGTGGTTGCATGGAAGACGGGTCAAACATTTAAAAGGAAGTTGTCGGAATTAGCTGCTTGATTTGGACGGTTATGTGGGTGTTGCTGGATACAGAGAATCGATTGGAGTGACGGTGACATTGATAAAGGGAGCAGGACTGGATTCTACGAACAATAGGAGTTATTGGCAGGTTAGATGCGGTTTGAAGGTTGACTGACCATCATAGTTGTGACTATTGGAGGAATCAGCGGTAGGCGTTGCAGACTGTGAACATCGGGAGCTGTAGACGTTGGGAGCTGTTGGTATTTGGATATTTGCAGTGAAAGCTGGAAAATTTTTAAGGTTTGTGTTAATAATTCATATAAAAGCATATTGAATAATAAACAATAAAAGAAAGAGTGAAAATAAACATAATACAGTACTTACTTTGGTGAATTGATTAATAGATATGTCAATGTAAAGGATAATTGTCAATACCTGGTTTGATTAAATGTAGAAGTCAAGTTGACAGTTAATGTTATTCAGTAATCAAGGATTTATATAGAATTTAAACTTCAACTAATAGATAACTAGATTGGCGAACCACCCTGATAAGAGTACTCAATTGAAATAATTAGTTAAAAGTAAAATTGAACATAATTGATTTGAAAAAGAAATTATGGGGCTAATACTAATTAAAATTTTGCATCTTAAGCATTGAGCTATTGCATAATTATAGGTTGACCAACGTGGTGCATTTAAGACATTGCATTAATTAAGGGCTAACTCTAAGTGGAGCTACTGCAATATAAACAAAAATAGAAAATACAGAAAAGGGAAGTACCAACAAGCATAACAAAAACAACAAAGCCTCATCTTAAATACAAGCTCCACTTATTAAAAGAAGATAGCATTAGACAACTGTACAGTCGCGGAATTAAAAATCCGGACGTCTTATAGCGCATTTTTGAAATTTTTGGGTAATGTAATTACTTGCATTTTTTGTTCGACTCTTAAACGAGGCATGCTGTCATATACGAGTAATTATTTTGACTTTGACTAATTTCACCACGTAACGTGATAAGTAAAGTAAAGTAAGACATACACTGAATTAGTTTAAGTGTCCGGATTTTTAATTCCGCGACTGTACATCAACAGAGTACAACAAAAATTACAAACAACCACTGTAAATGACAATATAGAAATTGAACACACCCAATTAACAGAAGCAATCCACCAAGCAGCAATGGAAGCCTTAGGAACAATAAAAAAGGCAGAAAGAAATAAGCCATTGTGGTGGAATGACGAAATAGAAGAACATATCAACAGGGAAAATAAAGCGTACCATACATGGCTAACCCAAAGAACACACGAAACATTACAGGAATATAAACATCTAAACAGAATTACAAAGAGAAAAATTTCTAGGTACAAAAATGCTTCATAGGAACGACGATGCATAGAAATTGATAGTATGATAGGTGGAGCGCAATCTACAGAAGTATGGCGATGTTTAAAAACACTAAAGAAAGACAATAACAATACAAATCGAACATTTGTTGATACAGACACATGGGTTTGATAAAAATAATACCACATGGACACAAAAATTTGCTCAATACACTGGTAAAGTTTCAGACATGTATTTTTATTTTTAATATAAGAAATTTTGTTTTTAATACCGAGCACAATTTCACAAGTCAATCAATTAATTTATTCATTTGTCTTCTTTGTTATAAACAAAAGCTAGTTAGTTTAAAATTAATTGCGGATGTTGAAATGGTTCAAAATACTGACTTTTAACAATAAATTCTACTTAAAGCTAGGATTTTGTACACTAATATTACATCTAAAATAATTGTTTACATTTATACTAATTTTGCCTGTCTATTTGTCCCTGCACGTTTTTTTAATTTGCGTTTAAATATTCACATGTCACTGCACTGATTAGATTATTTAATTCGCGCATTTCCTGCACTGGCTTCCTTTGAATTCACTGTCTCATTTTCCACACATTTTTAAGTTCATATGCTGTCTCCTTATCTGCAATTCTATAAACCTTGCCTTTTGATTCTTACGGTTTCCTTCAAATGCTATAATTCCTTTATTCTTATCTGCTCGTTGCATGTTCATAAGCTTATCTATCTTTCAATTACTTTTCTTATAAAACCCTGACTGGATTTCACTATTAAACTGTACCTGAATTCTACGCTTCATTCCCTTGCGTTTACAACCCATCTTGTAATTATTAAATTTTCATTCGGCTTGGCATTTACTTTCGCACAGCCCTAATCAATTAACTGAACTTACATTCAACTTAAATCCCTGTTCAAATTGAGCTTTGCTTATTGTGTTCATTAATTAATTATTCTGCAATTGCTGGCATCTCATTACAAATGTATTTGGCAAATTCAAGTTTTAGTTTTGCAGCTATATAAAATATCTCACTTTGACCTTTCATGAAATGTCTATTAATTTGGCAATGCTAACAGAGTTGATTGGCAGGGCTTAAAACCATAGCATATTTTCCCCCAAATTTTGATGATTAAAATCACTACGCATGAACTTTATATCATATCATACGTCCATTTGCATGCGTCGTTATTTTAATCGTCACAAATTTCATTTGCATGAATCAAATCTCTCTTTCAATCAGCCCAGTTTGAAATTTCCATTAATTTGGCAATGCTAACAGAGTTGATTGGTAGGGCTGAAAACCATAGCAATATATTGCTATGGTAATAGGGGTCTATATACTACCTTAAATACGTCTATTTATTTAGATACATGCTAAAGGAAAAGTTAAATACAGTCATTAGATTGAATTAATCAAATTTAGAAAATTAAAAAAAAACTGCTTATTTAATTGAAAGAAATGGATGGAATTAAAGATTGAAAGTAAATTTAAAAAGAAAGGTATAGCAATACTAAATACAAGTTAATGTTGCATATGACAAGGTAAAATCCTATTGTCGGAAATTATGAAGTGGGTAACAATAAGATTAATATAATGTGTAGCAGGCAGAAATAATGGTAGTTTAGCATAGAAATAAAAATTTGTTTGATTATTGAAAAATAACAGATTAAAAAACAACGTGTATTTTGGATAGTTTTGGTAAAAATAAATTAGAAATTTGGCCCTATTTATTTAATTTGTGTGCTGGTTATATAAAAGGGCTGATAATATAAATCTACAAGGTGGAATTAATTAAAATATTACGAGTATAAAAATGAGAATAATGCAAGAGAATTTTGAATACGGTATAACTACATAATAACAATTACAAGAAGCAAGAAGAATAAGAATTGCGCTTTTCCCATTTGAATTGTACGGCATAAAATTGATCGTTAACATAGCACCACCAACTATTCCAAATGATCTCCAAATCAAGCGCTTGATTCTTTATATCTAGCGCTTGATTCTTTATATCTAGCGCAACCTAGCGCCACAAATTATTACGCTACCGCCATTGCAGTTTCGGATATTTTTACTGGTCTTTTCGGGGGGTGCTAAGTTAACGCTAGCACCACCAATTAACGATAGGCTTCTGAAAACCTAGTGCTAGATTCTCTACACCTGGCGCCACCTGGCGCCACAAATTTTACACCTAGCGCTTTTCCCATTTGAATTGTACGGCATAAAATTGATCGTTAACATAGCACCACCAACTATTCCAAATGATCTCCAAATCAAGCGCTTGATTCTTTATATCTAGCGCAACCTAGCGCCACAAATTATTTCGCTACCGCCATTGCAGTTTCGGATATTTTTACTGGTTTTTTCGGGGGGTGCTAAGTTAACGCTAGCACCACCAATTAACGATAGGCTTCTGAAAACCTAGCGCTAGATTCTCTACACCTAGCGCAATCTGGCGCCACAAATTATTACGCTAGCGCCATTGCAGTTTCAGATATTTTTACTGGCCTTTTCGGGGGGTGAACAGAATTGCCTGAGAGGCTGCTTCAGGATTCCGTTACTTTGCGCTGATTCTATCCGTCAAGCACGTAAACAATACTGTGTTTACGTTTTAAACCAATGTAGTCAATGGTACTTGAACGGACGACAGTAGAAACACTAACCCCTGGAGCACAGCCTCATGCCCCATAAATATTATGGCTTAGAAGGGGTAGTGAATGAATCAAACATTAAATGCAGATTGGTTTTTATTATAAAAATAAACTGGTATTTATACAAAACTAAAATGCTTAACGAAGTAACAATATCAAAGTTCATAATAGTGTAATAGAACGCGTTTAAAGGTCCGCAAAGACCGCAACTCAGCATGATAAGCTTTTATATTTCCGCATGGGTTTGCAGGCTGAGCGTTGAACTTGGCTTTCTAGGTCGCCGAGTTGCATTTTCACTTAATGTTGGCGAAACAATATTCGTTTAAGATTTCGTAAATGGGAACTGAATTTTGCCTGTTTTAATTCAAGATTAAAACAGATATAAATTACGTATAAACTTACGAAATTATGAAGTAAAACTGGAGGTTTAAAACTGTTTGTTTATGAAATCAGAATTACATTTAGAACTTCTGACTGGCTTCGTAAATTTTGTTATTAAAATTTATGTGTGTTTAAACCAAGTTTAAACATATTGCCAATTTTAGGCTGAAGAAAAAGAAAAAGAAAAAACTATATTGTTTCTTCCACATTAAGGGTTTTTAGAGGATATTCTTCTACGGCTGACTGGCGTTGTTTGGATTGATGCTTCCTTCGGTTGATCCTTTTCCGAATGTAGTAGAAGGCTCCTATTAAAATGGCGGCTCCCAATATGCTGCCGGTGATCCCGCTGGATAGATAGGAGTGGTGGCGGATGGTTTTCCATGTCACGTCTTTTAGACGCTGTTGATGATTCTTCTGGATAGGTAGTAGCGATGTCGGATGGCTCTCCATGCGACTTCCTTCAGATGATGTTGCAGGTCTGACCGAGAGGTTTGTAAATCCTCGAAGTGATTCGGTTGCTGCAACACTGGCTCCTTTGCTATTTCTGTAAAAGAGCTTTTGTGTTATTGTGTCGTTGAATACGTTGCCACTTGGTTTGGAACATCCCGACAACGTCCATCTGCTGCCTCTTCCTTTGGAGACGAACATTATATGAGTGAATACGATAATTAATATCACTCTTGCAGAGGTTAGCTGTTTTAGAGGATGCCGCATCGGTATTCCACGTTGCCTGTTTTCGGTAAATTTCTTCGAATACTTTATTAAGCCGTCTTCTTGATACCATCTTCTACGAGGGGCTAAGTGCTTAGCATTGTGTTTATTGTTTTCTGAACTTGTTGCTGTTAGTTCTTGAATCCACCTTCTATTAGGCGTAGAATATTTGGTTTCGGATTTCTCATTTTCTGAATTCCTGGCTGCTGCCATTTCTTGGTTCCACCCGACACCGGGTGCTAAGTATTTAGCGAACTCGGAGGTTTGCTCGTGTACTGCAATTCTTGATGCCATTTCTTGATGCCACCCTCCACTAGGTGCTAATTGTTTATTGAACTCGGAGGGTTTCTCGATTGCTGCAGTTCCTGCTGCAACTTCTTGACTCCATCCATCGCTAGGTGCGAAGTGTTTGGTGTCGAATTTTTCTTTTCCTGCATCCCCTGCCGACAAGTCTTGGTGCCGCTTTCCACCGGGTGTCAAGTTTTTAATGGAGTCGGAGGGTTTTCCATTTTTTGCAGTTATTGCTGTAACTTCTGTGCTCCGTCCATTACCGAGTGTCAAGTTTTTAGTGAGCTCGGAGGTGTTGTTGTTAGCAGCAGTTATTGCTGCAGCTTCTTGGCTCCATCCATCGCTAGGAGCTGCTGTAGAAGCATCTGGAGGAGTTCCAACGATTTGTTCGTGGCCTACAATTTCTGGACTGCATCCACTGCTTGGAGCTGCTGTGGGAGTTTCAACGATTTGTTCGTGGCCTGCAATTTCCTTTTCTTTCTGTCCATCGACTTTGTGAATGGGAACTTCCTGAATGGGAACTTCGTGGATGCGGACTTCATGAACGAGGATTTCGTGAGTGAGGACTTCGGAGGTTCCATGCACTTGGTGATTTTCTTGTGGATGAGAAGATGCTACCTTTTCACATTCGATGATAACAGGATGTTGAACTTCCGTATTCTTTATATTGGCAGCTGCGATTGCTCGTTCTTCCGCTGTAGGATCGGTTGTTAATATTTTCTTCACCTGCTGGATTGTTTGCTTGTCATTGGTAGGTGAACTTCGGAACTGACCACAGCTTTTGATGTAGTGACCTCCATGATTAAGAGTTTCGGAAGCTTCGATTTTCTGCGGTCTTTCTTGTACTGATTCTGTGAATTTCTTTTCACGTACCTGATATTTTGGGGAAAGTGTTCTTTGTGTGGGTACTTCTTCTGTGTCCCAGAATTTCTGCAACTGATATTCTTCTCCAATTTTGGCAACCATGGTGTTGACTTTAATGCTGTCGTTATGCTGTCTTCCAATGGTTCCAGATAATACCCAACCCAGTTTGGCATTTTGTCCCAAGATGCCATCCTTTGTTCTAGTGATTCCTTCTAGAATTATTTTTGAATATTCTTCGGCGCCTAGAATTATATCTATAGGACCGGGTCGGTTGAAGGTTGGATCGGCGATGAAGGTATTGCTCCAGGAATCTATATTTATGTTTGGGATGGGGGATGAAGGCATGGCTTTGGTAAGTTTAGGAAGTATTAGTAAATTGACAGGTAAGGAAAAGTTACTTGAAAATCTAGGTGTGATCAAACCTGGGATTTTCCATTTGGCAATTTTTGGCTCGCTGTTCGCGATTCCTGTTATTTCAGCTCGAACCTTGGTCCTGGGTAACCCCAATAATTCGGCTGATGCTTCCGTGATAAACGACCCCTGAGACCCGGGATCTATTAATACTCGTAGTAGATGAGTCATCCCGGATGCTGCCTTTACTTGAACCATTGCTGTGGCAAGTAGAACTTGGCTCTCCTGTGCGCCTAAATTGGCGGTGATGATGTCCGACTTCGGCTTCTTTTCTGGAGCGTTGGAAGTCTTCATAGCTGCTGCATGAGCTGACGTTCTCATTCTTTGGGCAGGGAGCGGCCTTGATGGTGGCTGCGCCTTATGAAGCAGTGTATGATGCGGGAAGCGACAGATCCTACAATTAAAATAGGCACGACATGGTATATTTGAATCGTGCCGCAAGCATCGATAGCACAATCGATTGGTTTTTACTGCTTCTAGTTTTTCATGGGTAGGTAGCCTCTGGAATTGACTACAGTTGTCGATGTAATGATCTCCATGGCACAGCTTGCAATTTAGGGATGCGGAAGCGTAATTCTTCTGTGGTCTTTCCTGCGTGGGCTTTCGAGCTCCATCTATGGATTCTAGGGATTGGAACCGCACTTGCAGGAAAGCCATTAAATTTTGGTGATCCTGGACTTCATTTGGACATTGAAGCGACTGTTCATATAATTTGTTGGTTTCAGGATCCCATTTTCGAGCGATAGCTCTGTTAATCCACGGACCCCAACTGTCCGTGGAGATGCTTAAATTTTTGATTGCCTCCACACATTCCTTGATGGAGTCGTGCAATCTTTTTAACCCTTGGGCTGACTCTTTGGAGAGGACCGGCAGATCGAATACGGTATCTAGCAATTTAGTTAAAATAAGGCGATTATTTTGATACCTTTGTTGCAGCAGATTCCAGGCGGTGTTGTAGTTTGCTTGGGGAACAGCTAGATGCTGGATCAGTCGGCTTGGCTCTCCCTTAAGATGCGTCTTTAAATATTGCATCTTGATGACATCGTCCATATTCTGGTTGTCATCTACTAATTTGGTGAACAGGTCCTTGAAAGTGGCCCATTCCTCATAATTTCCCTCGTATATGGGAATTTTGACTTGAGGAAGCGAGATGGCTGCTGCTTGCTCGTTCCTTGTCGGCGCTTGCAATAAAATAATTAAATTTCTATACCTGTCTTCCAACGTAGTATATTCAGGACTGAAGTGCATTTGTTCTGAAGCCATGTCGTTTGACATAACTTCTTCGTCCATCTCGACCACACGATCCCATTTTTCTCTTAATTCCCTTGTCGTGATGGCGGGCCTCCCTAATTCTTGTGTTAGTTCGGCGTCGTCCATCGCTTGCTTAAAATTCTGAATCCGAATCTGCAGTTTTCGGATACGAACTTTTTGCTCGGGGTTGGCCACCATTTCCTCTTGAGTTCTGCTTACGGAGGGGTTGGAAATTTCCGTTGATTTTGAACAGCTCTGCAAGTAACTTTTTGCTTCGCCGTATATGGCTTTAATTTGGTCGTAATACCCTTTTTTAAAATAATTATGAGTTGGAATACTTAGCTGCCTCAGTTGGATAATATTTGCTTTATCTTCTGCGCGAGCTCTTCTTGGGCGACAGCTAATTTGTTGAATTCCTCCATGTTGTTGGCCATTTTCTGGGAACTGGGTAGTTGGCAGATGTTGTCTTCTTCTCGGGATGTGTTTTTTCGTTAGTTGGAGACAGATCCGGCTCGAAGGACCATGAACAGAATTGCCTGAGAGGCTGCTTCAGGATTCCGTTACTTTGCGCTGATTCTATCCGTCAAGCACGTAAACAAGACTGTGTTTACGTTTTAAACCAATGTAGTCAATGGTACTTGAACGGACGACAGTAGAAACACTAACCCCTGGAGCACAGCCTTATGCCCCATAAATATTATGGCTTAGAAGGGGTAGTGAATGAATCAAACATTAAATGCAGATTGGTTTTTATTATAAAAATAAACTGGTATTTATACAAAACTAAAATGCTTAACGAAGTAACAATATCAAAGTTCATAATAGTGTAACAGAACGCGTTTAAAGGTCCGCAAAGACCGCAACTCAGCATGATAAGCTTTTATATTTCCGCATGGGTTTGCAGGCTGAGCGTTGAACTTGGCTTTCTAGGTCGCCGAGTTGCATTTTCACTTAATGTTGGCGAAACAATATTCGTTTAAGATTTCGTAAATGGGAACTGAATTTTGCCTGTTTTAATTCAAGATTAAAACAGATATAAATTACGTATAAACTTACGAAATTATGAAGTAAAACTGGAGGTTTAAAACTGTTTGTTTATGAAATCAGAATTACATTTAGAACTTCTGACTAGCTTCGTAAATTTTGTTATTAAAATTTATGTGTGTTTAAACCAAGTTTAAACAGGGGGTGCTAAGTTAAAGCTAGCACCACCAATTAACGATAGGCTTCTGAAAACATAGCGCTAGATTCTCTACACCTAGCGCAATCTGGCGCCACAAATTTTACACCTAGCGCTTTTCCCATTTGAATTGTACGGCATAAAATTGATCGTTAACATAGCACCACCAACTATTCCAAATGATCTCCAAATCAAGCGCTTGATTCTTTATATCTAGCGCAACCTAGCGCCACAAATTATTACGCTAGCGCCATTGCAGTTTCGGATATTTTTACTGGTATTTTCGGGGGGTGCTAAGTTAACGCTAGCACCACCAATTAACGATAGGCTTCTGAAAACCTAGCGCTAGATTCTCTACACCTAGCGCAATCTGGCGCCTCAAATTATTACGCAAGCGCCATTGCAGTTTCAGATATTTTTACTGGCCTTTTCGGGGGGTGCTAAGTTAACGCTAGCACCACCAATTAACGATAGGCTTCTGAAAATCTAGCGCTAGATTCTATACACCTAGCGCAATCTGGCGCCACAAATTTTACACCTAGCGCTTTTCCCATTTGAATTGTACGGCATAAAATTGATCGTTAACATAGCACCACCAACTATTCCAAATGATCTCCAAATCAAGCGCTTGATTCTTTATATCTAGCGCAACCTAGCGCCACAAATTATTACGCTAGCGCCATTGCAGTTTCGGATATTTTTACTGGTCTTTTCGGGGGGTGCTAAGTTAACGCTAACACCACCAATTAACGATAGGCTTCTGAAAACCTAGCGCTAGATTCTCTACACCTAGCGCAATCTGGCGCCACAAATTATTACGCAAGCGCCATTGCATTTGGAGATCATTTGGAATAGTTGGTGGTGCTATGTTAACGATCAATTTTATGCCGTACAATTCAAATGGGAAAAGCGCTAGGTGTAAAATTTGTGGCGCTAGGTGGCGCCAGGTGTAGAGAATCTAGCACTAGGTTTTCAGAAGCCTATCGTTAATTGGTGGTGCTAGCGTTTACTTAGCACCCCCCGAAAAGACCAGTAAAAATATCCGAAACTGTAATGGCGCTAGCGTAATAATTTGTGGCGCTAGGTTGCGCTAGATATAAAGAATCAAGCGCTTGATTTGGAGATCATTTGGAATAGTTAGTGGTGCTATGTTAACCGACCCCAGGATACGTCCATATCAGTCGAGCCGTTAACGTAAGGTAGAAATGCTAAGCCTTCCAGAGGTCGGGATTCTTCTTTAGCCTTTTATGTCATAGTCTTGTCTAGCGCTTTTCGTATGGCGGTAGTTGTGTATCCATTCTTTTGTAAAGAGTCAAACAGATGTAGCTTTTCTCTCTCTAGATTTTCTGCATCTGAGATACGAACGGCTATTGTCGCCAAAGTCTGGAGAACTGTTGCTTTTTGCATTAGATGATGGTGTGAATTGGCAGTTAGATATCTGTCCGTGTGTGTTTTCTTTCTATAGACTACTGGCCGGTTGCAGAAAGCAATGTTAAGTCTCGTGTTAGCTAACATCGCGTCAAAGTGAACAAAATCGCATCAAATTTTGTTTACTAATGTATTAGTTGCCATAAGCATTTGAGATTTGATTCGTTTTTGTTCACTTTGACGCGATGTTAGCTAACACCAGACTTAACATTGCTTTGTGCAACCGGCCCTACACGTTTTCTAAACTACCATCTGATTTACTCTTCACCAGGATGTCTAGAAACGGAATACTGCAATTTTCCTCTACTTCCATTGTGAATTGTATGTTGGGATGTACAGAATTCAAGTGTATTAGAAACATATTCAATGTCTGGCGTCCGTGTAACCAGATGACAAAGGTATCATTTACGTATCTCAACCAGCAGGTCGGTTTTAGCTGTGCTAGTTCGAGAGCCTTGGTTTCAAGTGCCTCCATGTAAATATTAGTGATAACAGGTGATAGCAGTGAACCCATAGCCGCTCCTTTGACTTGTTTGTATATTTTATTGTTCCAACTGAGGTAAGTGTTTTTCAGTCAAATTTCGACAAGTTCAACTGTGTTCACAAGCAAGGAAACTTTGGGTAACGGCTTCAGATCGGTAAAAGACAAAATTCCAAGTTTAAAAACCGCTGGCGTATATCGCATTCCTTGTTCTTGAGGTTCGAGTTACATTGGACATACTGGTCGTTCCGTTGTTCTAAAACTTCAAGCACACAAAGACGATTGCAAACACAAACACATCACAAAATCACCCGCAGCTGAACATAGGTTTACAAATGGGCACACTTTAGAATTGGCGTAAGCCACTTCGCGCGCCTTCAGTTCTTAGTGCGACTTTCACTCTGATGATGCAAGCTGCAAAGTTTTGCGAAACGTTAGTGAATATGGATGCACAAACAGCAAAAACCCAAATCTGTCTAAGTATCCTCGTTCTCAAAATACTCAAACAACACGTGCCACCAAAGAGCATGTCCATCGCACAGGTTTTTGCTCGAGTTAACAAGGTGCAAGGTACATTAAGCCAGCGAATGGTGGGTGTTTATCTACAAATACTACGCGGTCTAAGCCGAAATTCTATGTTAAGAAGAATAATTCTTCTTCCTATATTTCTTTTTCCCAGTACTTCCCCTCCATTATTAGTCTAAGGGCTGGTTCTACAAGCCAAGGATAAAGTTATCCAGGGAATGAATACCCTAGAAACGATTGCTGTAACAAAAGAAACTATGATAATTATACGGGATAGCTTATTTTAGGTATATACTTGCATTGTAGAACCGACCCTAAGCAGGGAATATCTTGTTCCTCTCAACACATGACCCAGATATGCTAGTTTCTTTCTCCTAATGATTATTGTTATTTCTTCCTCCTTATTCATCCTGCGAAGCACCTGTGACTTGATCCACCCAAGATAGCACCATCTTTCAAATCCCTCTAGTCTTTTAATTTCCCCTTTCTTCATGGTCCAAGCTTCGGATCCCTATAATAGTGTAGAGAAGACGTAGCAGCGTACGAATATAGTTCTTAGTTCTAAGCTTATGTCTCTACTGCAAAATATTTTCTGCAATTTAACGATTGTGGCTCTAGCAATTTCTATGCGAAGTTTAATTTCGTTTTTCGACGACTGACATCGAAAGTAGATTTTTTATTATACCTGTACTAGCAGTCCAGTGAGACAAATGTCTCATTTAACGCGCCTTCAAACCTCGATCGGTTAGGCAACTACCCAGACCTGGAAGGTGTCAAAGTGGTTGCCTAACCCGATCGACGTTTTAAGGCGCAGAGGGTTGCAGCTCCGTTTGGCCACTGAAACATTTTTATTTAATACGCGTTCTATTTGAAAAACGGTCTTTTTTGTGATTTCTCGAAAACCGGAAGTGTCACGTGACTGAAATTCGGTTCCTGAGCTGACATGACCATTCCAAACATATAACTTTAATAACTTTTTTCTCTATCTCATACGGTTTGGCTGCTGAAACAGCGTCCCGGACGGATCAGCGTCCCAGACAGACAAGTCTATTAGATAAAGGATCAGAATCGCCATTTAAAGCACGCCTGAGCGTGCGAATACAGGCGATTAAAGCTCACCGAGCTTTAAAGGTTGTCAAGGAAACGACTGAATGCAACACGGACATGGACGCAACAAAAACCAAAATAATTCTCGTAACTATAGTAGCAATATTATTATGCCCTCTCGATTTATCAGTACAAAAATTATTTCTAAGTTTTTAGTGCGTAATTTATTTCCAGTATTGGAGGTATAATAAAAAATATCGTAAAGTATTCGTGGATAACTTGTCTTTAAAACACTTGCTCTATTTCGTCGTGCTCGAAAACACGCGCGTGTTTTAAAGACCTTGGTATCCACTCATACTTTAATATACTATTTCTCACTGTCATTTGACAACAGAAAGTTGACATTTGCCGCTGAGCGTGCGTTTTCATCTTTTTGCCGCTCGCCGAGCGTTTTGGGTTTCCGCGTGAACAAAATAGGTAGCCACGTCCGAATGTTTCCTTGACAACGCCCGTCATTTGTGGAAATAATCTCGTCACATGTCATATAGACTGCGCGAGTAATGTTAACTTGATTGTCAATTAATTTTTGCGATAAAACTAAATTTGATATTTTCCTTTAATAATCTGCTCAGTCGTCGAAAAAATAGTATGTATGTTTCGAGTTAAAGTGCGCTTGCCGCTTTTGCATGATTGCTAGTTTCGACTTCGTCTCAACCAGCAATATTCATGCGCAAGCGGCAAGAATGCACTTTCAGCTCTTAACATACAATATACTATTGTCTGGTCTCCATTTTCATTTATCCATGTCCCCAGGCATATACTGTGTGTCCCAGGATTTATTTATTTATTTATTTATTTCGCACTCAGCCAACAGCCGTTAGGCCAATTATAGGCGTCGCTGTGCAGTTATGAGGACTTCCAACCCCACTAACGACTGTCATGATGTTGTATGACCGCCGGGACCAACTTTTTTCCGTGATAGCCGTACCACGAGGCGCCGAGAGATGCAGTCGTGGAACTCCCATCCAAGTTCTGACCAGAGACAACGTTGCTTAACTCTGCTGATCGCACGTGGATGCTTGTTCAAGCTACACCACTCGGGATTGATGTTACAAGAGGTGAGATGGACTAAATATTTTTGAATTTTATTTTAAGGGTCTGGGATTCGGTCCTGCTTGGTTTGAAAAGAATTTTAAGAATATTTTCAGTTTTTTAAAAACAGGTAGGCCTTGACGGGAAAGCGAAAACTATTTTATTTTCAGGTAAAATACCCTTTTTGTTTATGATAAGGCAACATTTTTTTAAGAAAAGTTGTTCAGAATGATACATTATGGCCGTATACAAAATTTCAGAAAAATCTGTCGACTAAGATTAAACCGTAATTTTTGGATTAAACAAGATCAATTGTATTTTATTTTCAGGTAAACTACCCTTTTCGTTTATGATACGGCAAAATTTTATTAAGAAAAGTTGTTCAGAATGATAAATTATGGTCCTATACAAAATTTCAGAAAAATCTGTCGACTTAAACCATTATTTTTTAGATTAAACAAATTGCATTTATTAAAAACTAGCTAACCCGGCGAACGGATTTTGGATTATGATATGATGGGGAAAACCATTCTAACCATTAAGCACAGAATCATAAAAGTATGACTGCAAATAGAAAGTCGTACAGTGTATAGAAAAACACACTTTCAATATTTTCCAATTTTCCGGCTTTCCCTTTTCTTTTTTGCTAAACCACCTCGGGAGTAAGAGGAACAAAAAAATTATCCAAATCGTTCTCGAGTTTTTGCGTTACTAACACACGGCGACTGATTTTTATTTATTAAAAATGACGGTTTAATCTAAGTCGATATTTCTGAAATTTTTTATTCGGAATACAAAGTTGGAGCGTGCCTTTTTTGTGCTTGCACAGCAACCATTGTGTGATGTGTGTGTGATGTTGATGTGTTGACATTGTTACTCTATCTCTTAGGTCTGTGGATCTGAGTAGAGCACAGTTAATTTGGTGCCCAAATGTGAATGGTCTCAGCGAGCCCGATTCCAATTGCCAAAGCTGCGGAAAAATTCTGCCCCCGCGGGATTCGAACCGAGGACTTGCTTATTAGCAAGCCTAGCGCTTACCCAACTGCGCTACGCGGCTTCTACCTGAAATTTTGTGTAGGGTGATAATTTCTCATTTTGAAAAACTTTTCTTAATAAAACTTTGCCGTATCATGAACAAAAAGGGTAGTTTATCTAAAAATAAAACACAATTTATATTGTTGAATCTAAAAAATAACAGTTTAATCTAAGTCGACAGATCTTTCTGAAATTTTGTATTGCCCATAATTTATCATTCTGAACTTTTCTTAATATAATTTTGCCGTATCATAAACAAAAAGGGTAGTTTACCTGAAAATAAAATAGTTTTTGCTTCCCTGTCAAGGCCTACTTGTTTTTCAAAAACTGAAAATATTATTAAAATTATTTTCAAACCAAGCAGGACCGAATCTCAGAACCTTAAAATAAAATTCAAAAATATTTAGTCCGTCTCACCTCTTGTAACATCAATCCTGGGACACACTGTATATTGTTCTGTTTTCTATTTGTGTGCCCGCCACGGTTAGGTCCTATTGGGCGTTTCTTTATAAATACCCGCTGCAATACTTAGGAATTACAGTCAAAGATTTATTTTTGTTTATACTAATAAATCAATCAGGGCGCCATAGCAGCGTTGTCTTATATCTTACCGTTACGTATTGGGCTTCCAAACCAAGTACCTGTAGAATTACAGCTATTGCGTCCCAGATGCTCACTTTGTCGTTCGTCGTTCCATTTATTATTTCAGGTCAGTCGTAATGAAAAATCTTAAAGGTGTTGTTTGTATTTATATGACACCATACGAACTGTTCTGTAATAAAGGTTGCCAATGTATAGACTTGATGTACTGTGTTTGAATAATAAAGTCCAGTTTAGCAGTTGATCTCGGGATGTGAGTATAAATAACATGGCGCAGTCCAGCAGTTCACAAATTAATTGAATCAAATTATTTAAAATTAAAGAGTATCGGAAGTAACAAAACGATTCAATAAATTAAATAAAAATGGAAAATAGTAGGCCGCCTATACAACTTCTAAATTTAAAAGGAAATGTGTCTGAGAATTGGAAAACGTGGCTGCAACCCTTCGAAATATATTCGACATCTACAGATCTAGATGGAAAATTGCAAAAAATACAGTGCGCTCAATTATTGCACCACTTAGGAGAAGAAGCAATAAACATCTACAACAAATTTACATTCGAAGAGAATCAAGAAAATCAAATACCAACGTTAAAAACGAAATTTTCCGATCACTTCCAACCTAAGAAGAATACAATCTATGAGAGGTATAAACTCTTCACGTCAAGACAAATTGAGAACAGGTAGAAAAATTCATAACTGAATTAAAAAATCAAGCTAAGTTATGCGAATTTGGGGCCGCAAAATGAATCGATGAAATGATAAAAACGATTATCATAATTGGCATCAGAGACGAATCTGTTTGTGAGAAATTATTAGAAAATGAAGCATTGTCCTTGGATACAATTATTGAATGTTGTGTAATAACAGAAAGCTCCAGAAAAAACCTAAAACTCATGAGGGACAAAGAAGCATCAACCTCCACAGGGAATGAAAATTTACCGGAAGCAAGTAAATGCGGTAAGGCGAGGTCCGCACGAAGCATGCGGCATCAGGTCCCGACAGGTTCAAGACATACAATATGGACTGTACCAGATGCAGTACTGCTCATTATATACCTAAATAAATGTTCTGCGTATGGAAAAGTTTGCAGCAAATGCTCAGCTCCAAGTCGTTTCGCACACATACAGTCGCGGCCAAAAAAACCGGGACACCCGTTGTCAACATGAGTAATTATTCTCCCTTTATCCGTATTTACAATATGTGCCGGCATATTTCAGAACAGAATAATGACTTTTGATGACATTTATTAATTAGAATTGTCGGTGTCAGCAAGTTTTTGCGCATTTTGAGAATTAGGTCAAAAAAGTGTCCCGTTTTTTTTGGCCGCGACTGTATGTAAAAATAAATGAAAGCGTATAAATGAAACTTTTTATGAGCAAAATGACTTGGAAGTTGAAAATTTATCAATTAATTAATAGATTCAAATAGGATTAATCATTGCTATGTAGACTTGCCCATAAACAGCAAAATAGATTTAAGGTGGATACAGGTGCATGTGCCAACGTACGCACGTTGGGCAAACTAAGAGAAGCTGAGTTCGATCTGAAGAGATGAAGAGAAATCAGAGACATTGGTGACCTACACCGGTGAAAAGATACCATTAATAGGGAAGTGCTTTTTACATTTTTGTAGAATTTAATGTTATAAATGGCCAATATGATATCTTAGCTTTAAGAACAAGCATGAAATCAGGTATAATTAAAATAGAAAATGATCCTAATATAAAAGTTATACACATAACATATATAACATAACATAACATAACATAACATAATCGTTAAACCTCTTTTATTCGAACTTGTCGAGATAATTACAAAATTAAATTGTTTGTGACACTCTATTACTTAAACGTCCCTAAAAAGTCTCCTTTTTCTTCCAGGATCCCTCTCACGTCGTCATTCCAATTCCAAGTCTTCCTAAGCCTTCCTTCTCTATTTGTACTTCCAGTTTTCGTCTCACAGATTTTCTTCACCATCCAAGTTTTTTCCTTTTTATTTCTTTCTTTAGTTCCCAATTGAATTTTGTTGAGTAAAGTTGCATGTGAGTGCTTTGCGAGATATCAAGTGCTGAGTGATGACGCGTAACCTGAGGTCAACTTATGGTATCAACCTTCAAAAGTAAATACTTTAGTTTATTATTCCAATTCAAAGTAAATTCGTATTAACGTATATTGCTGTAAAACGTACAATTACAGGGTGCGACCAAATGACCAATAACCCTTATTATAACAACATGCCCTTTCTGCAAAATCCAACAATGTACAGTCAAAATGCAGCATCACAATACATACTGTTACCGTTGTTACCGTTGCTCTGATGGTAAGAGCGGTAAGCAAGAGCAGCCGGCTTCTCAGCCAGAGGAGGGCGTGGGTTGTATAAGAGCCTCAAAGCTTCAGCTAAAATAAAAGAAAATACGGGCGCCAGGTAGAAGATAACCCAGCTCTTTGGTAATCGCACATAAAGGCATACGACAAAATTCGTTACCAAACACTTCCTGAAAAGAGAGATAACGGCAAGGGGCATAAATAAAATTCGCTGGCCTAGGTAACGATTCAATATAATAAGCAAACAGTAAAGTAAGAGGTTCCACAATTATTTTACACAACAAGTAATACAGATAAACCCACACAAAATCTCAATAGGGAGAACACATCACAGTTCGTTAATAATAATAAAGCGTATGGCGTAAGGGCGTAGTTGACAAGTAGGTTCAACTAAATTAAGTAGTTAAACGGTAAGTGATAAATTAATTTGCGACAAAATGTGAGTATTAAGGACTACAAAATTGATGCTTAACTTGGCCAAATGCACTACTGAATAAATAGACAACGGTCGAAAGCATGGTGGCTACGACACAACTGTTATGATTGAAAAATTTAGAAAGGCACGTTGAATGCGACCAAACACCCAGTATGCAAGGCTTAGCTTTTAATTTACAAAGTCGCTGACACGGGTTTCCAGATCTTGCTTCCGTATAAGGCGCTATAAAACCGCGAATTCACTACAATACTAAACAATCCGCATTAAAAGATCGTAAGCGAATAATACACTTAATTTTCTTGTAAAGCGGGGCGTATATTGTAGTGGTATCCAACCGTAAGTTAAGTCACTAAGGCATCGTGACTATCGAAAATGAGATAAGACTTTTCATGCACTTGCCGTACAGAAAAAATACAGTACCGTTAAAACTAGGGCGAGGCCAGAGACACCACCGTACAGGTGAGCTAAAAAAGCTGACTGTCAGTTAAAGAGAGCTACCACCAGATATTATTTACGATGACGGGTTATCAACTACATTTCACAGGTGAGTTAACAGCTTAAAATATACATTAAAAGCATCCGAAAGTTTATCGAGCACGTCGTAGCACATTCACGAAAGCGCCTCCAGGAGGAACTCAAAGTTCGCGAGGTCGAAATCAAAATATTAAGTAACAGACCTTTACAATGGATTTCCCCAATTGCAGAGGGCGTCGACAGGGGTTCGAAGGACTGCAAGGCGGCTGGAAGCGAACGATCACCAGGCCACTGTCGGAGGAGGTTTTCCTAGGCGCTCACCGGCGCTTGCCCAAAGTCAAGCCAAGCTGGAGGGCAGTCGATAAGGGACCATCATCGGCGAATTGGTTCTAGGTGCGGATCGAATCACCACCAGTTCAATGGACGTAACTCAATGAAAACTGCGCCTCCAAATAGGAAAACCGTTGTACGTCATCAGGTAGCAAAAGCTAAAAGGGCAACAAGCCATAGAACCGAGCTGAATAAATTTAAAATAACACATACCCGTTGTAGATCTTTGCGGCGGCATTACGCCAAGAAGGGAAACATGTGCTTGTTTAGTTATTATTTACCAATTTATTTGATGCGTAGCTATTTTTACTGTAGAATTTAGTTCAGTAAAATACACACTTTTATCGAAAACAATAACCTTCCTTTATTGTAACTTTAAAGAAATAAACAAAAATACACACGTACACATTCGTTAATATTACACAAATGCAAATACAATATACAAATACGTGAGGCGATCGCGTTGATCTGGGACGACTGATCCCCAAAACTAGGCTACTCCAGTTTATATAACCACTGTTTGAATGGCAGGAGCCCCGTCCATTCTTCCGGATACAATAGCACTCTTCGCTCTATTGTGACAGACAAGTTTGGGATGCTACTTCCGATAATAAAATTGCATGGGCTTCTTTCATATTCAAGAATTTATGACTCTATTGTGACCAAAGGTTCTTCATTGCCTGGAATTTGGGTCACAAGGATATTTATGTAACCCTTCCTTTTGTTACTGGGTGCTCCTACGCTTGTGACATCCTTCCTGCTGTTTTCCGAATTTATACTTTGACGTTTTTGACGAGTTAGTCCGCATTGTTTGATGGAGACACAAATCACCTTTGGGTTCTAACACTTTTTGTTCGCATATGCCGCACTGACTTTTACAGATCATTCGTCACTCACGTTTTAGATAGCACTGACGTTTAAAAATTTGGAACTGCGCTTAATGTCAAGTTTCAGTTGATTTAGAATTGCACTTAGTGTCAAGTTTGGGTAGATTTATGACCATCCCTTGCACGACAGGCGTTTTTAAGTCAATTACCTCGGTACGCTACACTTGCTAAAGCGAAATCCCCAAACGAGGTTTGGGCTTGGAAATTACCAAAAATACAATTTTCGGGGTCTATTCCAGAACGCCCGTGGAATTCACAGCACACCAAAAGTAATTTCCCACCTAAGATGTCATCGAATAACTCCAATAATGGTACGTCTCCAAGACGTTAATTTTCTAGGCTGCTGTCTTTAGCAGCACAAAAATGGCAAATGGAAAGATGGTTTCCAAAAATTCTGATAACAAAAATTTCATTTTGGGGAAGGAGTCAGATATGCAACCCAACACAGATGCATAGCGTGAAGTCTACACTCTAGGGGCTTTCAAACACTACTTCTGAATTAAACAGCTTACTTAGATTAAAATGTAGCTTATAGAAGATCTGAATTCTCAGTATTATTGTAGGCAAACTTAGGTTTAAATAAAGATAAGGCAAAAATCAGCTTTAACGAAAATTAGAGCAATTAATTAAATAAATAGCTGTAAATGACTTTTCGCCCATAACAATACCTGCAGCTAATATAAGTTATTCACAACCATTAATATCGCATCAACCACAGCATCGACAGCCAATTAGTTACAGTCAACAACAACCAAATATGCAAGCATCAATTCAACCTCTGCTCTACTCCTTACAAGAATTTCCATCGTTACCAAAACCAAATACTGAAGATTGGCAAATTGTTAGTAACAGCAGAAAACGAGCAAGACGGATAGATGTAGATGAACCTCACTCAAGTCAATCTGTTTTAAATGAAAAGTACTGGTTAAGCAATAATAAATTCAGCAGTCTTGCTGGAGTTGAATCGATGGCAACAAATACAAATACTACAACTCAAGCCAAAGAACCAAAATCGTCGCCAATTTTTGTTGCTGGAGTGGAAGATATTAATCTATTAATCATAGAATTAAACAAGATAGCAAATGAAAAATATCATTATAAAGCGCTTAGTAGCGAACAAGTAAAGATAGAAACTAAATACAGTCAAGCATATACTAATATCATAATTTACACTATTCCACCGATACAAATCAAATAAAGCATAGCATTCAAGCATTGGGATACGAAGTGACTAACGTGTGAAACATCAAACAACAACGCACCAATATACGCTTACACATGTTTTTTGTAGACCTTAAGCAAAAAGACAATAGTAAGGACATATATAAAGTTAAATTACTAATGAACTGAATTGTGACATTCGAGGCACTACATACAAAACAAAATATACCTCAATGCATGCGGTGTCAAAAATATGGCCATACAAAAAACTTTTGTAAGAAAACTCCAGGTTGTGTGAAGTGTATAGATTATCATCAAACATCAGATTGTCCCAGAAAGAAGAAGTATAGAAGTTAAATGCGTCATTTGCAAGGAAAATCATCCTGCCAATTACAAAGGCTGAATTGTACATAAGCAGCTTCAGCAAAATTGTATCCACAATTAAGAAACAAAGCAGGACAACCAGGAATAATTAGAGCTCAATATGTTCAACCTAATATAAGTTATGCACAAAGCATGCAACAAGACCAACAGCAAGTAAATAATTTAAATCAAATTAATCCAGCCATGCCCATGCAACAAAACAGTGACATTGCCGAATTAAAAAAATATGATTTAAGAACTCATCAGCCAAATGAGTACTATGATGAACCTTATCTCTACGCTCTGGCGCAGTTGTTAAAAATATGTATATGGAACGCCAATGGCTAGTGCCAGCATGCATAGGAGGTTAAATTATTTTTACAAAATCACAATATAGATATCATGCTCATATTGGAAACGCACTTCACCCACCAAAGTCATCTTCAAATACCACGGTACCACATATACCTATAGCACTAGACATCCTGATGGCACTGCACATGAGGGAACGGCAGTTATTATTAGAGAAGGTCTCAAGCATCACGAGTTAGAATGTTATAACACGGAACACTTACAAGCAACAACGGTAGCCCTAGAAGACAACATTGGAACTTTAAATATATCAGCAATTTACTGCCTGCCTAAATACAACAACCAGAAGAAAGACTATGGACATTATTTTAAAACTCTAGGGAATAAATTGTTCTCCGCAGGCGTCTGGAACCCAAAACATCAACACTAGGGATCACGGATTACATTAACAAAGGGAAGAGAACTGTATGCAGCCTTAAAAGCAAATAATCTAGCCCACCTACTGGCCGACTGATAGAAAGAAAATCCAGATTTATTGGATTTTGGAATTGTTAAAGGAATCTACATAAGAAAGCTCAAAGCAGAATTCTGCTTTGATTTGTCATATGATCACTCGCTAGTTATAATCACATTACACTTTTTCATATTAAAAAAACAAAAGCAGCCAACACTTTACAGCAGACAAACAAACTGGGCAGTATTCAGAACAAAATTAGATGAACTAATTAATTTAAGTATACCTTTGAAGACATCAGAAGAACTGGACCTCGCTGTAGTCAACCTTACCAAAGCAATCGAAAACGCAGCTTCGGCAGCTACACCAGGTCACAATCGTACTACGGTCAAAGAAAAATGTCCTGTAATAATCAAGCAAAAAATACAAGAAAAAAGAAAACTTAGGAAAAGGTGGCAACTTACAAGGACGGAAAACGATCAAAGAAAATTCAACAAAGCAGCAAAAGAACTGAAGCAATTACTCACACAAATAAAAAATGAATCCATCCAGGAAAAAGCGTCCTATCAACAACTGAAACGACCGACTATTCACTCTGGTAAGCTACCAGAAAATTTAAAAGGCCTCAAATATCCTTTTTACCTATCCAAGATTGAAAATGCAGCTGAACACGAACAGAATGTTATAGAATTTCTAAACACGCCGTATCAGATGGATATCCCAATACAAAACATGAAACTTTCTGAAATTGAAGATACAATTTTACGACATACTAACCCCAAGAAAGCCCCTGGGTTTGATTTGATCACAAGCAAGGTGTTGCAAAAACTATCAAACAAAGGGTTCCAAGCCATACAGCTAATCTTCAACAATTCTAAGACTTGGATACTTTCCTAGAACGTGGAAAGTAGCGCAAATTATTATGTTGTTAAAGCCTGGTAAGAATCCAAACGAAACAACATCTTACCATCCAATAAGTCGATTGCCTATTATTTCAAAGGTGTTTGAGAAAATATTTCTAAGGCGACTGCAACCAATCCTAGATACCCACGAGATTATTCTTCATCATCAGTTTGGGTTTAGATCTCAACACGGTACCATTGAAGAGGTACATCGTATAGTAAATGTAATTAACAGAGCTTTTGAAGAAAAAATCTACTGTTCGACGGCGTTTATAGATATCAGCCAGGCCTTTGATAAGATCTGGCACGAAGGCCTTTAATATAAGATTAAAATAAATCTCGCGTACAGTTATGTTCGTGTTCTAAAGACCTACTTAATGAAAAGACATTGCCTCGTTAAATACCAAGATGAATATACTGATCTCCTACCAATCAACTCCGGAGTGCCCCAGGGTAGTGTTTTGGGACCCATTCTGTATCTCTTCTACACAGCTGATCTTTCAACAACTAACAATACTACAATTGCTACATATGCAGATGATACTGCGAGTACTGACTCGCAGTACATGCCAACCCAACAGTTGCTTCAGAATATCTCCAGGCACACCTAAACATATTACAAACTTGGCTAACCAACTGGAAAACCAAAGCCAATGAGTCCAAATCAGTGCAGGTAACATTTACATGAAACCGAGATACTTGCCCCTCAGTCAAGCTAAATGATCAACAATTGACACAAGCTGATGATACAAAATATTTAGGCATTCATATCGAAAGGCGTCTTACATGGAATAAGCACATTTTTATGAAGCGGAAGCAGCTTGGATTGAAGTTGCGGCAGATGTACTGGCTAATCGGAAAAAATATCAGTTAAGAATGCAAAACAAGTTATTACTGTACAAAGTAATCCTGAAACCAATTTGGACATACGGGATACAGCTGTGCGGTACAGCAAGTAACTCGAATTTGGAAATTTTACAGCGCTTCCAGAATAAAATGCTATGAACAATAGTTATTGGCCCTTGGTAAGTTCCATGTCACGCAATTGCGAGAGATTTGCAAATACCTTCGGTTAAAGACGAAATTAAACGATTTAGTGTGAACTATATAGTGCTAAAATTGAAGTGCATCCTAATGTGCTCGCAAGAAATCTGTTTGTAAACAATGGTGAAGTTAGACGTTTAAAACGATTCAAGCTCGATGACCTACCTCACAGGTTTAACAAGGATTATTGGTTAGACTATTAATATATTTCTTCTATTATTAGATATTTTTATTAAGATATATTATTAAAGGAGTGGCTTTACTGGAACTACCTCCTGCATGTTATAATTGTAGTAGATTATGTTTACTTATATGACAAACCAAGAAATTAAAAAGTGGATTTGTGGCAACGACTAACGCAAAGGAAAAGGATATGGTACGGGATACGAAAGTAGTGGAAAAGGTGATAACTAAGAAAAACGGAAAAACAAGTTTTAGAATAAAAGGAGAGATAAAAGTAGCAACATGGAATATAAGAGGTTCCAACGAAGAGGGAGCGCTGAAGGACTCAATACGGGAAGTAAAAAAATTCGACTATGGAATAATAGCACTACAAGAAACGAAACGAAAAGGAAATAAAACCAGAGAAGTTGATGAGTATATATAGTTTAATAGAGAAGGAGAAAACAGAATGTTGGGCACTGGGTTTCTCTTAAGCAAAGCATTCATACCAACAGTCATGGAATTTAAACCAATTTCGGACAGAATGTGCTGGCTCAGGTTAAGAGGTAAATACCAAAAGATAACATTTGTTAACATTCACGCACCAACGGATGTATCAGATATTGAGATGAAAGAAGATTTTTATGAGAGGCTCGAACATGAATACGAGGGGATACCGAAGTACGACTTAAAAATAGTATTGGGTGATGCAAATGCAAAAATTGGGAGAGAAGAAGTTTTTAGACCCACTATTGGAAAATTTAGCAAACACATAGCAACATCGGAAAATGGGCAATTCTTAATAGATTTTGCAAAAGGAAAGAATATGGTAGTCAAAAGCACATATCACCAAAGAAAGGACATTTATAAGGGGACATGGAGGTCACCGGATGGAAGATACGTAAACCAGATGGACCATGTGCTAATAGAAAAGAATGAGGAAAAAATCATCACAAAATACGAAGTTATAGAGGGCTGGATGCGGATTCTGACCATTTCCTGGTGGGAATAAAAATGAAGTAGATTATACAAATCCAAAAAAATAAAAGAAAAGAAAAACGGGATAGGAAGGAGATAGTAAGGCTGAAAGAAGAAGAGGTCAGATTAAAATTCAGACAAAAGCGATCAGCCACTCTAAGCGCAATACGGGAAAATGATGATGTAGAAGAGCTATGGCG
The DNA here is from genome assembly GCA_940337035.1 of Agriotes lineatus. Lineage (NCBI taxonomy): Eukaryota > Metazoa > Arthropoda > Insecta > Coleoptera > Elateridae > Agriotes > Agriotes lineatus. The sequence goes on from CALNHX010000812.1 coordinate 232,559, forward strand.
AGAAATAAAGGAAGGAATTAAGAGAGCAGTAAATAGTTGTGGTAGTTTAAAAAGAAAAGCAAAAAAGAGGGATGGTTTGATTTGGAGTGTGCACAGGAACTGGAGAAAAGAAAGAAACTCAGACGCAAAATGATAGAATTGGAAACAAACGAGACCAAGCTTAGATATGCGGAACAGAGGAAAAAAACCAAGAAGCTTTTAAGAGAAAAGAAAAAGAAGTTCCAAGAAAACCTAGTAAATTCAATAGAAAAAAATTACAGAAATAGAGAAATAAGGAACTTGTATCAAGGAGTTAGAAATGAGAGGAATGGGTACCAACCAAAACCAGTGTTCTATAAAACAAATAGCGGAGAGTTGGTGGCGCAAGAGTAAGAGGTCTTAAAATTGTGGAAGGAGTACTTCCAGGAACTACTGAACGAAAACGAAACAACTGAAGAAGGGATAAGTGACCAACCACAAGAAAGCATGGAACTGCACAGAGAAGGAAAAGAAGATGAAGCTCCAACGTTGATGAAAATCAAGAAAATATTTGAAAAACTAAAAAATAATAAATATCCAGATAGTGACGAAATAACTGCAGAAATGGCAAAGCATGCAGGAGAAGAATTAACACAAGCAATCCAAAAGTTAATTAAAAAAATATGGATGCAAGAAAATATACCTCGGGAATGGAAGGAAGCAATATTGCATCCTATACATAAGAAGGGTGATCAAACAAAATGTGGCAATTACAGAGGGATAGCGCTTCTTAATATTGTATATAAGATACTGGCAACACACGTCAAAAACCAGTTAACAACGCCAATGGAACAACGCGAATATCAATGCGGCTTCAAAAAAGGAAGATCGATAGTCGACCAGATTTTTACTCTAAGAGAACTACAAGCAGAATGCTACGAACACAGTATAAAAACGATGGTAATATTTGTAGACTTTAAACAGGCGTACGACAAAATAAAAAGACATTGTATGTATAAAGTCCTTGAAGATCTAGGAGTAACATAAACTAATCAGAATGGTAAAAATTACATTAACTCAAACTAAAAGTAGAGTTAAAATCAAGGGAAAGGAAAGTGAGAAATTCGAAGTGAAGGAAGGATTGAGGCAGGGGGATCCCCTGTCCTCTTGTCTGTTTAATTTTGTACTCGAAAAAGTAATAAGGAAAGCGAATATTAATAGATCAGGCTTGCTGTACCACAAACGCCACCAATGTCTAGCTTTTGCTGATGACATTGCTATAGTAACAACAAGCACTGAAGAATTGAAGGGGGTAGTAGCAAGGTTAGAAAAATAGAACTTACAATAAACGAGAGTAAAACGAAGTTTATGACTTGGACAGATGAAGAATTTCAAGAGGGTAGAATGCTAAGAGTAGTAACGGACAATGGAAAAACATATGACTTTGAGGAAGTCAGCGAATATACATACTTGGGAACTTTATTGAAACGGAAGCCGAGTATACAAGATGAAATACAACTCAGGCTAATGGCAGGGAACCGTTGTATACAAGAGCTGAATAGATTAATAAGGAGTAAGATACTATCAAAGAGTCTAAAATACGGATCTATAGGACAATAATAAGACCAGCGGTGGTGTTTGGTAGTGAAGGGTGCACATTGGGAACAGTAGAACTGAGGAGACTAGGGGTATGGGAGAGGAAAGGGCGGAGGAAGATATACGGGGGAAAAAAGGTGAATGGACAATGGGAAAGAAGGAGCAATCAGGAGCTGAAGGCATTGTACAATGAACCGAGTATAGTAGCAATGGTGGAAAGTAATATCGGAGGCAAGAAAAGACGAGGGAGACCAAAAAGAAGATGGAAGTACTAAAGGACGTAAAACAAATAGGAATAATCAACTGGCAGAACAAAGTAGGGAACAAGAAGGAATGGAGGGCAGTAATCCAACAAGCGATGGACCTACTAGGCCTGCCAAGCTAACATACATTATTATGATATACAAAGGTCAGTTATTAAATCAAAATAAAAATAAATAAATTTGGTATATTAATACAATCAAATTAAGAAAAGTTTTGAATAAGATTGTTTCTTAAGTTGAAATTGAGTTATGGAAGTTAAATTTTAGACAATTTAGAATTTATTTTGAAAATTATAGCAATTGAGTATTCAATTATGGTGGTGGAAATTAATATGAAAGATGTTACATGTGACAAATATGCTATATTAGAATATAGAAATGTAGTAGGTATAAATCAGATCATTTAATTTTAAAAGAGTGTAGTAGTAATTGTCACTAGCATAAAGTAATTTTGTTTGAATGGAAGTAAAAATAGCAAACAAAAAGTATGTAGACATATTTTGGAAAATTGCTTTTGAATTAATAATAACTTGAAATTCTGCCTTTATTTGTATGAATAATCGGGTATAATACAAATAAAAAGGTATTAACAAATCTGCGAGGTGAAAAATAAGTGGAAATATAATTATGAAGTAATACAAGTATACAGTTATTGAAGAGATTATGGAATATGGTTTAATTAGATACAAGTAACAAGTAAATAATAATATTTAAATGGAGTTAGATTATTTAACACATACAAGGAATAATTTATATTCATTATTGGATTTGGTAATTGTATGGAGGACGAGTCGATCATTTGAAGGGAGTTGCCGATGTAACTGATTGATTTGGATTGTTCTATTTGGTTGATTACTACAAAGTAGGAGCTGGGGAAAATAGAAGATTAGTTTGGGTACCATCTGTTAGTGGGAACTTACCAGGAAGCTGTTAGGTTTACAGTATCGTGCAAGAGTGCAAGGAACAAGACCATATCTGCAAGCAGCCAGGGTTTTGACAGGATGGTGGAGCGTCGAGGCTGTTCTCGATGAGCTGAGCTGTGAACGTCGGGAGCAGTAGATTTGAGGTGACTAGCAGTGAAAGTAAGAGGAATTCAGGTTGGTTTTAATTAGTTCTATAGAAGAATATTGAATAAAAAAACAATTAAATGAGTGAAATAAATATAACACAGTAATTACTATAGTGAATTGAGTCATTGATTTGTGAGTAGAAAGAATATTTGTCATTTTTGGTTTGACTAGTGTTTGATAGTTGTTTAAAGTCAAACTGACATTTAGTAGCAGTCAATAATTAAAAGTCATTATAAAATTAGGATATCAAAGAACAAACTAGATTAACGAACCACCCCTGTTAAGAGTCTCAAATGCATTGCATTTATTAAACAGAATAATATATAAAATTTCAAATTAAATCAGTTAATTTAAAAGAAAATAGTAGAGGTAATATTACTTAATTAAATAAAAGGCGTCTCAACGTTATTAGCTTTTACATAATTATGAAGAAACTAACTGTGGGGCTTGTAAAAATACAATAAGCTAAGCCACCATTCCATATCTATGGTCGCCCAACGTGGTGCTGACATTCCATTGCAATATGTATACAGGGTGCCCGGATTTCGTAGGGACAACATGGGTAACTTTTGTATTTGAAGAGATAGAGAGATGGTTAAATTAGCAAAAAGATGCAGGTTTGAGAGCTCATTAAGAATCCATCTTCAAATTTTACACGTCATGGCCCACTTGTCTAAAATTTAAAAAAAAATCTCCTAATTTCTTTTATATGCCGTAACTTTTTTGTTACATAAGATATTGAGATGCGCTTTGAACTAATTTGCATGGAAATTTAAATACTTTTATTGGCATTTAATAAAACCAATTTTATTTGTGTACATTTTTAGTAATCTAACCTAACCTCAAAATTTTAAATTGGGTGCAATTTTTTTGGCCCTTTTAAGAGAGGATTTTTTTCTGAATGCAATGATGTATTACATGATATAGAAACTTTTTCAAAATTTTGAAAAACTGAGCTTATTCTTTTTACATGCAGAAATCACTAGTGCCATGATCACAATAACTTTGTTTTTTGTTTATCACGTTATCTGTGAAATTATGTTTCGAAACAAAAAGCAGGCTTATCATCATACGTGTCTGTCAGTAGTGTGAGTGTTATTACTTCAACTTATAATGGAAAATTTTGAAAGTATGATGTATTTTGTGCGTATATCAAGTGCTACAAGAACGTAGAACTTACACGTCAAACATACGGAACACACTGACACTACTGGAAGGCACATATGATGATAAGCGTGCTTTTTGTTTCAAAACATAATTTCACAGATAACGTAATAAATAAAAAACAAAATTATTGTGATCATGGCACTAGTGATTTCTGCCTGTAAAAAGAATAAGCTCAGTTTTTCAAAATTTTGAAAAAGTTTCCATATTATGTAATACAACATTGCGTTCAAAAAAATATCCTCTCTTAAAACGGCCAAAAAAATTCCACGGTACCAATTTAAAATTTTGAGGTTAGGTTAGATTACTAAAAATTTGCAGAAATAAAATTGGTTTTATTAAGTGCCAATAAATGTATTTAAATTACCATGCAAATTAGTTCAAATCGCATCTTAATATCTTAAGTAACAAAAAAGTTACGGCATATAAAAGAAATTAGGAGATTTTGTTTTTTTTTAAATTTTAGACAAGTGGGCCATGACAAGTAAAATTTGAAGATGGATTCTTAATGAGCTCTCAAACCTGCACCTTTTTGCTAATTTAACCATCTCTCTATCTCTTCAAATACAAAAGTTACCCATGTTGTCCCTACGAAATTCGGGCACCCTGTATATATATACTATACAGGGTGTCTCAAAAAGAATGGGACACCGATTAGTCAGAGATTCCTTAGGTTATAATAAATCGATTAAACCTAATATACCTTAGTACAAAGTCCCTCCAGTAAAAAGTTACAGGGCCTTGAAGTACAATTTTTTATTATTTATTTTTTTGTTAATTTCCGCAAATGTAGAGATATCAATTTAAATTGGTATACATGCTTACTATTATGTAGTGCACTAATACAAAAATTTTCATAAACTAGACTTGACTGTAAGAGGCACTTTACCTACTTTTCAAAACTTTTTTTTGCTCTAACTACATTATATGTAACTTTTTTTGAAATTTTAGGTTATTATCTGAAAGAGAATAAAAAAGCACAAAAATAATGTACACTTAGTTCTTAAGCCTAAAAGCAACCGTTTGCCTTAAAATGCCTATCAAAGGTTTTTGGTTGTCATTAAGACGTGCAATTATCAAGTAGCCATGATCACAAAAACAATGGATAATGATTGTAATCTAGTAAACAACAAGAACAACAACAAGAAATCAATTAATGATGTTAGTGACATCAGTTTTTTGTCTTTTGTGCTTACGAAAATGCTGCGACATAACGAACCTTTTAGCATTGGAGAATTCGTTATGTAAAGGCATTTTCTTAAACATAAAAGAACAAATTCTTATGTCACTAATGTCATTAATTGATTTATAATTGTTTCTTAATAGATGACCATTGTTTTTGTGATCATAGCTACTTGATAATTGCACGTCTTAATGACAACCAAAAACTTTTGATGAGCATTTTAAGGCAAACGGTTGCATTTACGCTTATAAACTCAGAGTACATTATTTTTGTGTATTTTAATTCTCTTTCAGATAATAACTTAAAATTTCAAAAAATGTTACAGATAACGAAGTTAAAGCTAAAAAAAGTTTTCAAAGATAGGTAAAGTGCCTCTTACAGTTAAGTCTAGTTGATGAAAATTTTTGTATTAGTGGATTAAATAATAGTAAGCATATATCCCAAAATTTAAATTGATATCTCTACACTTGCGGAAATTAACAAATAAATAAAAAATAAAAAATAGAACTTCAAGGCCCTGTAACTTTTTACTGGAGGGACTTTGTACTAAGGTATATTAGGTTTAATCGATTTATTATAACCTAAGGAATCTCTGACTAATCGGTGTCCCATTCTTTTTGAGACACCCTGTATATAAAGGAAAGTCACAACCCTGACTAATCAACGCAGAGCCGAAACCACTAGTACTAATAACTTGAAATTTGGGTGGAAGGTTCAATTTGTTACGTATGGTAGTGCTAAGAAGGGATTTTTTGAAATTCGACCTCTAAGGGGGTGAAATGGGGTAAAATGTGTTTTCACGAATCCCTCAATATCTCTTACACTCGATTAGATATCGATTTGGTGTTTACTTGCAAAGATTATCAATGCAAATATCTAGAAACGTATTTTAGGATTTTTCCCTAATCAACCCCTAAAGGTGCAAATCTGGATTGGGGATGAATTAAAGAACCCTTCGTATCTCCTATGTTTATTGAGTTAGAACATTATTTTTTGGCATATGGGTGTATTTTTAAAATATTTAGAAAGGGGTGTAAGGGAATTTGAAAATTTTAAACCTAAGGGGGTGAAAAGCGGTAAACTGTGGTTTCACGGATTCCTGAATATCTCTTATACCAAAGAATATAGATATCTATATTCTTTGCTTACACCCAATAAGATAGGTGTTCAATAGAAGTATCTAAAAACATATTTCAGGGATTGCCCTAATCGACCCCTAAAGCTGCAAATCTGGATTCGGGGTGAATTAAAGAACCCTTTGTAACTCCTAGGTGTATTGAGTTAGAACATTTGTTTTTTTTGACATATATATGTATTCTTAAAATATTCAGAAAGAGGTTTAAGGGATTTTACAATTTTACCCCTAAGGGGGTGAAAAGGGGTAAACTGTATTTTCACGAATTCCTAAATATCTCTTAGACCCGCCCGATAAGGTATCTACTTGGTGTTTGCTTGCACAGGTATCCAATACAAGTGCCAAAAAACGCATTTCAGGATTTTGCCCTAATCAACCTCTAAAAGTGCAAATCTGAATTCGGGGTGAATTAAAGAACCCTTTGTATCTCCCATGTTTAGTGAGTTAGAACATTATTTTTTGGCATATGGATGTTTTTTTTTAATATTTAGGGGTGTAAGGGAATTTGAAAATTGTAACCTTAAGGGAGTGGAAAGGGGTAAACTGTGTTTCACGGATTCCTGAATATCTATTAGACCCAATAAGATAACGACTTAATGTTTGCTTGCATAGGTGTTCAATAGAAGTATCTAAAAACATATTTCAGGATTTTGCCCTAATCGACCGCTAAAGGTGCAAATCCGGATTCGGGGTGAATTAAAGAACCCTTTGTAACTCCTAGGTTTATTGAGTTAGAACATTCATTTTTTTGGCATATAGATGTATTCTTAAAATATTTAGAAAGTGGTTTAAGGGATTTTACAATTTTACCCCTAAGGGGGGTGAAAAGGGATAAACTGTATTTTCACGAATTTCTCAATATCTCTTAGACCCGATAAGGTATCGACTTGGTGTTTGATTGCACAGGTATCCAATATGAGTGCCAAAAAAACGCATTTCAGGATTTTGCCTTAATCAACCGCTAAAAGTGCAAATCTGAATCCGGAGTGAATTAAAGAACCCTTTGTATCTCCCATGTTTATTAAGCTAGAGCATTCTGTTTTGGCATATAAATGTATTCCTAAAATATTTAGTAAGTGGTTTAATGGATTTTAAAATATTGTCCCTAAGGGGGTGAAAAGCGGTAAACTGTGTTTTCACATATTCCTCAATATCTCTTCCCCCGATAATATATCGACTTGGTTTTTTGCATGCATCCAATACAAATGTCGAAAAACACGTTTCAAGATTTTCCCAAATCAACCCCTAAAGGTGTAAATCTGGATTCGGGGTGAAATAAAGAACCCTTCGTATCTCCTATGTTTATTGGGTTAGAACATTGTTTTTTTTTGGCATACAGATGTATTAAAATATTTAGAAATGGGTTTAAGGGATTTTAATGTTACCCCTAAAGCGGATAAAAGGGAAAACTGAAAAGGGGTAGGGTGTTAAATTTATTAATTTTTTTTTCGTTGTGGGTTTATTTCACGATAATATGGACTGAAAGAATTTTTTATAATTTTGTTTCCTTTTTACAATATTGTTTTGCGTATTGAGTAAGGGGGACGGGAGCTCCCTAGGATTCATTTCAGATTTAGAAGAAAAAATATTCGTTTCCCGTACGAAGAACGGGCATCTTGCTAGTATGATATAAACTTAAAAACAAGTCAAAGTGCCTTAAAATTTTAACTTTTTTGAATGTATTTTAAAAACAGTTACAACCTGCAGAGCAGCGTTTAAACGTGCGTTCAATAAGTGTAATTCCAGAAGGAACATATGTAACCCAACCTGCAGAGCAACGTTTAAACGTGCGTTTAGTAAGTGGAATAACAATAACAGTAATGTTGCATGACATCGAAGGATACAATTTGGATGGCAACATCATAGAAGTAATCCTAAGGCCACCATCATTGCCATACTCTGTTATTCTTACATTTCCAGCAGGGGTGTTGTTCTCTCTAGCCCTAGCGGAATCCCATAATTTCATGTGGTAATAAAATGCAACCTCATTTTATATACAGAATGTCTAAAACATCTTACAAAAGTACCAAAAATGTCACGTAGATTGGTTAAATATGAATTGAATTTTTTTTCTCCAAAGATTTGTATCTGTGATTTTATGATGGGATTAGAGACTTTTTGGATGCACTGTATATGTATTTGGTATTAACACAAGTACAGCAAAAATAATTCAAATACCACGTTTCAGTGAGGTTGAATAAAGCGGGTGTTTGGCAGTTTATTGTGTACTAATTGTTTAATTTTGTTTCAAAGAAATGCCATTACTACCAACACCACCACCGTCGATGTCTAGTGAAAGCGAGTAATTATTATATATTCTATCCTTTAAATAAAATTATTTTGTATCGAACAGGTTTTATTTTTTCTTTCTGAATAACACGTCTTCAAAACTGGGATGTGTCAAATAATTTTTATTATGACTATTTTTTTTGTCAAAAATTCAGCGAAGCGTCATGAGCCGGACCCGATATCATTTAATTATGACTCATTTTAATAATTCTAAAATGTATTCAAATTGTTTCAAAATCTCAATTTGTCCTGCACACATACATATGGTACAAACTTAAAAAAACAGGTCGAAATGCCTTGAAATCTTAACTTTTTTGAATGTATCTTAAAACAGGGCGAAATCCTTAAAAAGGCATTGTGTCCTGAACAGACCTATACTATACAGGTTGTTAATACAGTCGTTACACCTGAAAATGACAGTTAGATCTCAAACAAACAATTTGTCTTAGTTTTGATTTTTGATTTGGTGCCCCGGTTCGTAGTTATTGGAGGTCTTCGTTTTTCGAAAAATCGTTACAACTGCTTTATTTTAAGGACTAGTAAAAAAAGCTTATCAAAGAGTAGAAATATTACCAACAAGATAAACTAAAGAAAAAATGGGAAACGCAATCCCATGAAGTTTTAGCTCTAGGGCAATTGTAATTCCAGAAGGAACATATGTAACCCAACCTGCAGAGCAACGTTTAAACGTGCGTTTAGTAAGTGGAATAACAATAACAGTAATGTTGCATGACATCGAAGGATACAATTTGGATGGCAACATCATAGAAGTAATCCTAAGGCCACCACCATTGCCATACTCTGTTATTCTTACATTTCCAACAGGGGTGGTGTTCTCTCTAGCCCTAGCGGAATCCCATAATTTCATGTGGTAATAAAATGCAACCTCATTTTATATACAGAATGTCTAAAACATCTTACAAAAGTACCAAAAATGTCACCAAAACGTAGATTGGTTAAAATATGAATTGAATTTTTTTCCAAAGATTTGTATCTGTGATTTTATGATGGGATTAGAGACTTTTTGGATGCACTGTATATGTATTTGGTATTAACACAAGTACAGCAAAAATAATTCAAATGCCACGTTTCAGTGAGGTTGAATAAAGCGGGTGTTTGGCAGTTTATTGTGTACTAATTGTTTAATTTTGTTTCAGAGAAATGCCATTACTACCAACACCACCACCGTCGATGTCTAGTGAAAGCGAGTAATTATTATATATTCTATCCTTTAAATAAAATTATTTTGTATCGAACAGGCTTTATTTTTTCTTTCTGAATAACACGTCTTCAAAACTGGGATGTGTCAAATAATTATTATTATGACAATTTTTTTTGTCAAGAATTCGGCGAAGCGTCATGAGCCGGAGGCGATATCATTTAATTATGACTCATTTTAATAATTCTAAAATGTATTGAAATTTTTTCAAAATCTCAATTTGTCCTGCATAGGTATATATGATATAAACTTAAAAAGCAAGTCAAAATGCCTTGAAATTTTAACTTTTTTGAATGTATTGATACGAGCGTCAACCGAAACTTAAAAATTAAGCCGTCAAACTCGTATCGATGGTAAATAATGGGCCATAAAATGGCCCCAAATAGCCTAGAAACGAACGAAGGGTTCTGTGCTAGAACCGCGCCTTTTTATGACAGCGGCCGTTGTTCGGTTGTCAGGGTACCGAGAGCTGCTGATTTCTAAAAAAGAAACGGGCCAAGAGGACAATTTTCGAGCCTTTGCATAAATCAGTGGGCAGCCAAGAACGGAAGCCATAAATCCCGAAAAACTCAAGCCGTTATCCGTCACTCACTTGTATGGGTAAAAACGTTAGAGCAAGTACTCGAAAAACGCATGGGACGGGGAAACGACAATTAAGCTACATAAGGAAAGCATCAAAAATGTCCAAGCACTCGCCGAGACCATAATTTACGAAGCTGGGTAACAGATCCCCGCTGCTCTACCAAAATCATAAATTAACGCACTGGATTGCCGAAGCAAACCGCTACAGTTCACGAGCAAAAAGAACCCTTACAGGCGCTCGGGCAAACAATTATGTATGCAGAAACGGCAACGTTTATTCTAATTGTTGGTGCCGCGGAAATTGAACTAGCCAGTGTTGCGTATAAAAAAATTGCGCAAAACTACAAGGAAGACGAAGAACTGCGGCACTGCCCCAATTAACGGCGCGCGGAGGGAAATAATTTATCTCAATCACGTCGGGTTTAGATTCCAAATTCAAATGTATTTTCGAGCAATATAAAATTAAATGAACCCAAACGCAGCACAGTAATTCGACAGCGAGTTATATTTATCTCAATCACGTCGGGTTTAGATTCCAAATTCAAATGTATTTTCGAGCAATATAAAATTAAATGAACCCCAAACGCAGCACAGTAATTTGACAGCGAGTTATATTTATCTCAATCACGTCGGGTTTAGATTCCAAATTCAAATGTATTTTCGAGCAATATAAAATTAAATGAACCCAAACGCAGCACAGTAATTTGACAGCGAGTTATATTTATCTCAATCACGTCGGGTTTAGATTCAAAATTCAAATGTATTTTAATAAAACCAGGCCGTGTCTAGTATCAAAATTTAAGTTTTTTGTCTGGCAAGACGATGCAGCTAAAATCAAATCGCTAATTAGACGCGCCGGGTAATTATCATTACGTCTTGCCCAAGCGCCTAAATGAATGTCCCCCAGAAATCGGTCTTCACGCCACGGGCCAATAAGCATCGAGGGAGGCAGCTACCCCGGGGTTCAGGCCCTTTAAATAGAGACACCCTGGCCTTAGGAAATCACTCTGCCTCGGCGGGTCGAACAAGCAGCCATCCAAGGATCAACAGCCACCTCCAGGAGTTCCAGCCAACCTCGAAGGAAGCTGCCTAGCTTGGACTGCCGCTCACGGACTAGCCGCCTCTCTGGACTCTGCTGCTCCCAGACTAGCTGTCTATCTGGACTCTGACGATCCAGGAAAGCTGCCCCTTCTGGACTCTGCCGTTCACGGAGCTCTCGCCCACGTTGGACTTAGCACCGCCGTCTCCGCTGGACTCCGCCACCTGCCGTCTTCGAGGGACTTGGACGTCGAGCCACTTCAGCCGCCGCCCCCGAAAGGAAGACAAGCGCCCGCTCCTGCAGCCCCAGCCGCTTCTAGGACGCTGCGCTCTTCAGCCGCCGCCTCCGAAGGATCCTACCAGCTGGACGTCGAGCCACTTCAGCCGCCGCCCCCGAGAGGAAGACAAGCGCCCGCTCCTGCAGCCCCAGCCGATTCTAGGACGCTGCGCCCTTCAGCCGCCGCCTCCGAAGGATCCTACCAGCCGGACGTCGAGCCACTTCAGCCGCCGCCCCCGAGAGGAAGACAAGCGCCCGCTCCTGCAGCCCCAGCCGCTTCTAGGACGCTGCGCCCTTCAGCCGCCGCCTCCGAAGGATCCCACCAGCCGGACGCTGAGCCACTTCCGCAGCCGCCCCCAAGAGGACGATCATCGCCTGTACCTGCCGCCTACGCCATTTCCAGGAGGTCGAGCCCCTTCAGCCGCCGCCCCCGAGAGGAAGAACATCGCCCGCACCTGCCGCCTACGCGTTCCTAGGACGTCGAGCCACTTCAGCCGCCGCCCCCGAGAGGAAGACAAGCGCCCGCTCCTGCAGCCCCCTCCGCTCTTAGGACGCTGCGCCCTTCAGCCGCCGCCTCCGAAGGAACCCCACCGCACCTGACTACGGACGCCAATCCGCCATCTTCTTTCTCTTGGTTATATGTATATGTAGTCTAGTTCTAAGTTAAGCTGTACCAATAATAACTATAATAAATTGTTCTCTGATTAATCAACTATTTAGCAGAGGGTAACGCCTCCTTTCCTCCTTCGACTGCCGCCATTTTTACCACCGCCCCGTTGAGCTAGTTGGAGGTGTGTTAATTGACGCCCGGAACGTGAGGCCAGCCTTTGGAAGGGACCAGAGGGAAGTCACGCCCACAATGGTGAAGTCGAGAACGAAGAGGAACACGGAGGAAACCCCGAGTCGAAACAGCGAGGATCCGCCTCCCGGAGCGCACCCAAGCGCAAGTATGGAGAGCACCGAGCTTTTCAACAGCGAGCCGCTGTTCCAATGCGGACAGAGGACGCCACGGCCCAACAACAGTCCAACCAGGGATGCCGAGCTGCTACCCTTGAGGACACACCACGAGGTGAGTCTGGCCGCCTCCGCCGCCGCAACAAACACGCAGCAAACAGCAGAACCACTTCTGGGAGTGGACAACAACACCCAGTGGCGCCCAGCACAACAACCAAACATGACAAGTCACCTCACTTTCTCAGAAGAACAATTCCAGGCACTGATCAGCAAGCTGTCAGCACCAAAGAAAGTAGATCCGCCGCCCAGCTTCAAAGGGGAAGATTTGGACCACCCACAAGACTTCCTGGACGAGTGCGCCCGGTACCGCGCGCAGAGCGAATGCTCAGCCGCTGAGTTGCTCAAGGTAGCAACTAACGCCCTACAAGGGAAAGCAAGCCAGTGGTGGCGGCCGTACGCCTCGGTACCCTTAGCCTGGACAGAGTTTGTAGACAGATTCAAGCGAAGGTTCGACAGTTCAGAGATCCGAGCCTCGCTCACCACGCAGCTATACGGCCAGAAGCAGGGAGGACGTGAAAACGCCGAGATCTTCCTACTGCGGAAGCTGCAGTTGGTCCGACGTTTGGAAATCCAGCAGTCCCCAGCATCCATGATTCCGATAATGGTGGATCTACTGAAACCAGCTCTGCGCCCCTACTTAAGGCTCGCTCCGCCAATCACCGTGGACGACCTATTGGACAAGGTGTCAGCCGTCGAAAAGGACTTGGAGGACCAAGCGCCGCCCCCCGTTCGCGAGATCCGAAAAAATATTCGTTTCCCGTACGAAGAACGGGCATCTTGCTAGTATGATATAAACTTAAAAACAAGTCAAAGTGCCTTAAAATTTTAACTTTTTTGAATGTATTTTAAAAACAGTTACAACCTGCAGAGCAGCGTTTAAACGTGCGTTCAATAAGTGTAATTCCAGAAGGAACATATGTAACCCAACCTGCAGAGCAACGTTTAAACGTGCGTTTAGTAAGTGGAATAACAATAACAGTAATGTTGCATGACATCGAAGGATACAATTTGGATGGCAACATCATAGAAGTAATCCTAAGGCCACCATCATTGCCATACTCTGTTATTCTTACATTTCCAGCAGGGGTGTTGTTCTCTCTAGCCCTAGCGGAATCCCATAATTTCATGTGGTAATAAAATGCAACCTCATTTTATATACAGAATGTCTAAAACATCTTACAAAAGTACCAAAAATGTCACGTAGATTGGTTAAATATGAATTGAATTTTTTTTCTCCAAAGATTTGTATCTGTGATTTTATGATGGGATTAGAGACTTTTTGGATGCACTGTATATGTATTTGGTATTAACACAAGTACAGCAAAAATAATTCAAATACCACGTTTCAGTGAGGTTGAATAAAGCGGGTGTTTGGCAGTTTATTGTGTACTAATTGTTTAATTTTGTTTCAAAGAAATGCCATTACTACCAACACCACCACCGTCGATGTCTAGTGAAAGCGAGTAATTATTATATATTCTATCCTTTAAATAAAATTATTTTGTATCGAACAGGTTTTATTTTTTCTTTCTGAATAACACGTCTTCAAAACTGGGATGTGTCAAATAATTTTTATTATGACTATTTTTTTTGTCAAAAATTCAGCGAAGCGTCATGAGCCGGACCCGATATCATTTAATTATGACTCATTTTAATAATTCTAAAATGTATTCAAATTGTTTCAAAATCTCAATTTGTCCTGCACACATACATATGGTACAAACTTAAAAAAACAGGTCGAAATGCCTTGAAATCTTAACTTTTTTGAATGTATCTTAAAACAGGGCGAAATCCTTAAAAAGGCATTGTGTCCTGAACAGACCTATACTATACAGGTTGTTAATACAGTCGTTACACCTGAAAATGACAGTTAGATCTCAAACAAACAATTTGTCTTAGTTTTGATTTTTGATTTGGTGCCCCGGTTCGTAGTTATTGGAGGTCTTCGTTTTTCGAAAAATCGTTACAACTGCTTTATTTTAAGGACTAGTAAAAAAAGCTTATCAAAGAGTAGAAATATTACCAACAAGATAAACTAAAGAAAAAATGGGAAACGCAATCCCATGAAGTTTTAGCTCTAGGGCAATTGTAATTCCAGAAGGAACATATGTAACCCAACCTGCAGAGCAACGTTTAAACGTGCGTTTAGTAAGTGGAATAACAATAACAGTAATGTTGCATGACATCGAAGGATACAATTTGGATGGCAACATCATAGAAGTAATCCTAAGGCCACCACCATTGCCATACTCTGTTATTCTTACATTTCCAACAGGGGTGGTGTTCTCTCTAGCCCTAGCGGAATCCCATAATTTCATGTGGTAATAAAATGCAACCTCATTTTATATACAGAATGTCTAAAACATCTTACAAAAGTACCAAAAATGTCACCAAAACGTAGATTGGTTAAAATATGAATTGAATTTTTTTTCCAAAGATTTGTATCTGTGATTTTATGATGGGATTAGAGACTTTTTGGATGCACTGTATATGTATTTGGTATTAACACAAGTACAGCAAAAATAATTCAAATGCCACGTTTCAGTGAGGTTGAATAAAGCGGGTGTTTGGCAGTTTATTGTGTACTAATTGTTTAATTTTGTTTCAGAGAAATGCCATTACTACCAACACCACCACCGTCGATGTCTAGTGAAAGCGAGTAATTATTATATATTCTATCCTTTAAATAAAATTATTTTGTATCGAACAGGCTTTATTTTTTCTTTCTGAATAACACGTCTTCAAAACTGGGATGTGTCAAATAATTATTATTATGACAATTTTTTTTGTCAAGAATTCGGCGAAGCGTCATGAGCCGGAGGCGATATCATTTAATTATGACTCATTTTAATAATTCTAAAATGTATTGAAATTTTTTCAAAATCTCAATTTGTCCTGCATAGGTATATATGATATAAACTTAAAAAGCAAGTCAAAATGCCTTGAAATTTTAACTTTTTTGAATGTATTGATACGAGCGTCGGGTTCTGTGCTAGAACCGCGCCTTTTTATGACAGCGGCCGTTGTTCGGTTGTCAGGGTACCGAGAGCTGCTGATTTCTAAAAAAGAAACGGGCCAAGAGGACAATTTTCGAGCCTTTGCATAAATCAGTGGGCAGCCAAGAACGGAAGCCATAAATCCCGAAAAACTCAAGCCGTTATCCGTCACTCACTTGTATGGGTAAAAACGTTAGAGCAAGTACTCGAAAAACGCATGGGACGGGGAAACGACAATTAAGCTACATAAGGAAAGCATCAAAAATGTCCAAGCACTCGCCGAGACCATAATTTACGAAGCTGGGTAACAGATCCCCGCTGCTCTACCAAAATCATAAATTAACGCACTGGATTGCCGAAGCAAACCGCTACAGTTCACGAGCAAAAAGAACCCTTACAGGCGCTCGGGCAAACAATTATGTATGCAGAAACGGCAACGTTTATTCTAATTGTTGGTGCCGCGGAAATTGAACTAGCCAGTGTTGCGTATAAAAAAATTGCGCAAAACTACAAGGAAGACGAAGAACTGCGGCACTGCCCCAATTAACGGCGCGCGGAGGGAAATAATTTATCTCAATCACGTCGGGTTTAGATTCCAAATTCAAATGTATTTTCGAGCAATATAAAATTAAATGAACCCAAACGCAGCACAGTAATTCGACAGCGAGTTATATTTATCTCAATCACGTCGGGTTTAGATTCCAAATTCAAATGTATTTTCGAGCAATATAAAATTAAATGAACCCCAAACGCAGCACAGTAATTTGACAGCGAGTTATATTTATCTCAATCACGTCGGGTTTAGATTCCAAATTCAAATGTATTTTCGAGCAATATAAAATTAAATGAACCCAAACGCAGCACAGTAATTTGACAGCGAGTTATATTTATCTCAATCACGTCGGGTTTAGATTCAAAATTCAAATGTATTTTAATAAAACCAGGCCGTGTCTAGTATCAAAATTTAAGTTTTTTGTCTGGCAAGACGATGCAGCTAAAATCAAATCGCTAATTAGACGCGCCGGGTAATTATCATTACGTCTTGCCCAAGCGCCTAAATGAATGTCCCCCAGAAATCGGTCTTCACGCCACGGGCCAATAAGCATCGAGGGAGGCAGCTACCCCGGGGTTCAGGCCCTTTAAATAGAGACACCCTGGCCTTAGGAAATCACTCTGCCTCGGCGGGTCGAACAAGCAGCCATCCAAGGATCAACAGCCACCTCCAGGAGTTCCAGCCAACCTCGAAGGAAGCTGCCTAGCTTGGACTGCCGCTCACGGACTAGCCGCCTCTCTGGACTCTGCTGCTCCCAGACTAGCTGTCTATCTGGACTCTGACGATCCAGGAAAGCTGCCCCTTCTGGACTCTGCCGTTCACGGAGCTCTCGCCCACGTTGGACTTAGCACCGCCGTCTCCGCTGGACTCCGCCACCTGCCGTCTTCGAGGGACTTGGACGTCGAGCCACTTCAGCCGCCGCCCCCGAAAGGAAGACAAGCGCCCGCTCCTGCAGCCCCAGCCGCTTCTAGGACGCTGCGCTCTTCAGCCGCCGCCTCCGAAGGATCCTACCAGCTGGACGTCGAGCCACTTCAGCCGCCGCCCCCGAGAGGAAGACAAGCGCCCGCTCCTGCAGCCCCAGCCGATTCTAGGACGCTGCGCCCTTCAGCCGCCGCCTCCGAAGGATCCTACCAGCCGGACGTCGAGCCACTTCAGCCGCCGCCCCCGAGAGGAAGACAAGCGCCCGCTCCTGCAGCCCCAGCCGCTTCTAGGACGCTGCGCCCTTCAGCCGCCGCCTCCGAAGGATCCCACCAGCCGGACGCTGAGCCACTTCCGCAGCCGCCCCCAAGAGGACGATCATCGCCTGTACCTGCCGCCTACGCCATTTCCAGGAGGTCGAGCCCCTTCAGCCGCCGCCCCCGAGAGGAAGAACATCGCCCGCACCTGCCGCCTACGCGTTCCTAGGACGTCGAGCCACTTCAGCCGCCGCCCCCGAGAGGAAGACAAGCGCCCGCTCCTGCAGCCCCCTCCGCTCTTAGGACGCTGCGCCCTTCAGCCGCCGCCTCCGAAGGAACCCCACCGCACCTGACTACGGACGCCAATCCGCCATCTTCTTTCTCTTGGTTATATGTATATGTAGTCTAGTTCTAAGTTAAGCTGTACCAATAATAACTATAATAAATTGTTCTCTGATTAATCAACTATTTAGCAGAGGGTAACGCCTCCTTTCCTCCTTCGACTGCCGCCATTTTTACCACCGCCCCGTTGAGCTAGTTGGAGGTGTGTTAATTGACGCCCGGAACGTGAGGCCAGCCTTTGGAAGGGACCAGAGGGAAGTCACGCCCACAATGGTGAAGTCGAGAACGAAGAGGAACACGGAGGAAACCCCGAGTCGAAACAGCGAGGATCCGCCTCCCGGAGCGCACCCAAGCGCAAGTATGGAGAGCACCGAGCTTTTCAACAGCGAGCCGCTGTTCCAATGCGGACAGAGGACGCCACGGCCCAACAACAGTCCAACCAGGGATGCCGAGCTGCTACCCTTGAGGACACACCACGAGGTGAGTCTGGCCGCCTCCGCCGCCGCAACAAACACGCAGCAAACAGCAGAACCACTTCTGGGAGTGGACAACAACACCCAGTGGCGCCCAGCACAACAACCAAACATGACAAGTCACCTCACTTTCTCAGAAGAACAATTCCAGGCACTGATCAGCAAGCTGTCAGCACCAAAGAAAGTAGATCCGCCGCCCAGCTTCAAAGGGGAAGATTTGGACCACCCACAAGACTTCCTGGACGAGTGCGCCCGGTACCGCGCGCAGAGCGAATGCTCAGCCGCTGAGTTGCTCAAGGTAGCAACTAACGCCCTACAAGGGAAAGCAAGCCAGTGGTGGCGGCCGTACGCCTCGGTACCCTTAGCCTGGACAGAGTTTGTAGACAGATTCAAGCGAAGGTTCGACAGTTCAGAGATCCGAGCCTCGCTCACCACGCAGCTATACGGCCAGAAGCAGGGAGGACGTGAAAACGCCGAGATCTTCCTACTGCGGAAGCTGCAGTTGGTCCGACGTTTGGAAATCCAGCAGTCCCCAGCATCCATGATTCCGATAATGGTGGATCTACTGAAACCAGCTCTGCGCCCCTACTTAAGGCTCGCTCCGCCAATCACCGTGGACGACCTATTGGACAAGGTGTCAGCCGTCGAAAAGGACTTGGAGGACCAAGCGCCGCCCCCCGTTCGCGAGATCCGAACTCGGGGATATCCAGAGCCCAGCCTGCCCCGCTGCCATTTCTGCCCAGGACGTCATTATAACAGGGACTGCCCCCAGCAACGCGACGCAGGCTCAGCACGTAACCTTGCCCCACCTCGCCTGGCTCCACCACCAGAGGACACCTCAGCGCCTCGCCCCCAAGCCGGCCCGTCGGGAAACGAAGAGAGGCTCGGACGCCTGAACAGCGAAACCTCGCCTGCGGCCCGAGCCAATGTTACCTATTAAGCACGACCACTAGTCATGACCTTCCTCGCATCGCGGTGAGGATAGGGCCACAACAGCAGGAGGCCTGCGCACTGGTGGACTCCGCCGCCACCCACAACTTTATTCATGCAGACTGGGTACAGAGAGAGCATCTCCAACCCCATCCCTACCCCACGGCTAACATGGCCCAGGAAAACGCCACGATGGCGCTACTAGGAGAAACCCAGGTACAGCTCCACTTAGGGCAAGAAAAGTACCCTCTTCAGTGCGTCGTGGCGAAGGATCTAAGAGAGGATCTCATCCTCGGGCTACCATGGCTAATGGAACAAGGGGTTACTTGGGATTTTACGCACCGCTGCCTGCATCATGGCAGACACCAGAGAGCCACCACCTACTGCCTCGATTCCAGTCCCAGCCAACGTTTCTCCACAACATGCTTAGAACCCGATAAACCTACGAACGATTTCCTTCCGGAACTGGAAGGTCAACTTTACGAAGTTACGAAAGACCTCCCCGAGATACAGAGTCCGCCCTATCGTTTCCCGAAGGAAAAGAGAGGAACTATCGTCGAGCACAAGGAGAAAAGACTAACCAAAGGGTTCATCGAGCACCGGCTCGGTACAAACTACGAGCTACCTAAACGGCCTCCGCCCCGCCAACCCGAGAAGAAGACGAAGAAGCCACAACTAGAGCAACACCCACCTCAGCCCCAGTCCGACCAGGAACAGGAGCCTCAGAAGGTGGAAAAGAAGCTCGCAGTTTCCGCCTCCGAATACCAGGTCACCACCGTCGCGAATCAACCAGTGGAAGTCGCCCACAAACCAGCCCACGTTGCTGAAGCATCAGCACCGAAAACCCTTTCGGCCACAGAATTGGGAAAACCAGCAGAGAACGCCGAGATGCCAGTAGTAGGAGAAAAACTCCCCAACCGCTCATGGGACGTCATCAGCCGGCTGCCACCGCCACACGACTTTCATCAGCACACCAGGGCAACGCGCCCGCCCACGATGAGAAGTCCAACAAGGGATTCCCGCCACAGACCATCCCAGAGCCCCAGCACTTCGCCACCGGAAGAAGCAGAGCCACGCATACCCCCAGCGTACGCACGGTTTGGCAAGGAGCTACACCGACCTGGGGAGTGGCAACTACGACCTCCAGACTACACGCCGACCAACTACGCCCTTCCTTTGGCCTAGTCATTTAACTAGGCGCGGCTCGAGAACATCGGAGAAAGGGGGGATTGATACGAGCGTCAACCGAAACTTAAAAATTAAGCCGTCAAACTCGTATCGATGGTAAATAATGGGCCATAAAATGGCCCCAAATAGCCTAGAAACGAACGAAGGGTTCTGTGCTAGAACCGCGCCTTTTTTGACAGCGGCCGTTGTTCGGTTGTCAGGGTACCGAGAGCTGCTGATTTCTAAAAAAGAAACGGACCAAGAGGACAATTTTCGAGCCTTTGCATAAATCAGTGGGCAGCCAAGAACGGAAGCCATAAATCCCGAAAAACTCAAGCCGTTATCCGTCACTCACTTGTATGGGTAAAAACGTCAGAGCAAGTACTCGAAAAACGCATGGGACGGGGAAACGACAATTAAGCTACATAAGGAAAGCATCAAAAATGTCCAAGCACTCGCCGAGACCATAATTTACGAAGCTGGGTAACAGATCCCCGCTGCTCTACCAAAATCATAAATTAACGCACTGGATTGCCGAAGCAAACCGCTACAGTTCACGAGCAAAAAGAACCCTTACAGGCGCTCGGGCAAACAATTATGTATGCAGAAACGGCAACGTTTATTCTAATTGTTGGTGCCGCGGAAATTGAACTAGCCAGTGTTGCGTATAAAAAAATTGCGCAAAACTACAAGGAAGACGAAGAACTGCGGCACTGCCCCAATTAACGGCGCGCGGAGGGAAATAATTTATCTCAATCACGTCGGGTTTAGATTCCAAATTCAAATGTATTTTCGAGCAATATAAAATTAAATGAACCCAAACGCAGCACAGTAATTCGACAGCGAGTTATATTTATCTCAATCACGTCGGGTTTAGATTCCAAATTCAAATGTATTTTCGAGCAATATAAAATTAAATGAACCCCAAACGCAGCACAGTAATTTGACAGCGAGTTATATTTATCTCAATCACGTCGGGTTTAGATTCCAAATTCAAATGTATTTTCGAGCAATATAAAATTAAATGAACCCAAACGCAGCACAGTAATTTGACAGCGAGTTATATTTATCTCAATCACGTCGGGTTTAGATTCAAAATTCAAATGTATTTTAATAAAACCAGGCCGTGTCTAGTATCAAAATTTAAGTTTTTTGTCTGGCAAGACGATGCAGCTAAAATCAAATCGCTAATTAGACGCGCCGGGTAATTATCATTACGTCTTGCCCAAGCGCCTAAATGAATGTCCCCCAGAAATCGGTCTTCACGCCACGGGCCAATAAGCATCGAGGGAGGCAGCTACCCCGGGGTTCAGGCCCTTTAAATAGAGACACCCTGGCCTTAGGAAATCACTCTGCCTCGGCGGGTCGAACAAGCAGCCATCCAAGGATCAACAGCCACCTCCAGGAGTTCCAGCCAACCTCGAAGGAAGCTGCCTAGCTTGGACTGCCGCTCACGGACTAGCCGCCTCTCTGGACTCTGCTGCTCCCAGACTAGCTGTCTATCTGGACTCTGACGATCCAGGAAAGCTGCCCCTTCTGGACTCTGCCGTTCACGGAGCTCTCGCCCACGTTGGACTTAGCACCGCCGTCTCCGCTGGACTCCGCCACCTGCCGTCTTCGAGGGACTTGGACGTCGAGCCACTTCAGCCGCCGCCCCCGAAAGGAAGACAAGCGCCCGCTCCTGCAGCCCCAGCCGCTTCTAGGACGCTGCGCTCTTCAGCCGCCGCCTCCGAAGGATCCTACCAGCTGGACGTCGAGCCACTTCAGCCGCCGCCCCCGAGAGGAAGACAAGCGCCCGCTCCTGCAGCCCCAGCCGATTCTAGGACGCTGCGCCCTTCAGCCGCCGCCTCCGAAGGATCCTACCAGCCGGACGTCGAGCCACTTCAGCCGCCGCCCCCGAGAGGAAGACAAGCGCCCGCTCCTGCAGCCCCAGCCGCTTCTAGGACGCTGCGCCCTTCAGCCGCCGCCTCCGAAGGATCCCACCAGCCGGACGCTGAGCCACTTCCGCAGCCGCCCCCAAGAGGACGATCATCGCCTGTACCTGCCGCCTACGCCATTTCCAGGAGGTCGAGCCCCTTCAGCCGCCGCCCCCGAGAGGAAGAACATCGCCCGCACCTGCCGCCTACGCGTTCCTAGGACGTCGAGCCACTTCAGCCGCCGCCCCCGAGAGGAAGACAAGCGCCCGCTCCTGCAGCCCCCTCCGCTCTTAGGACGCTGCGCCCTTCAGCCGCCGCCTCCGAAGGAACCCCACCGCACCTGACTACGGACGCCAATCCGCCATCTTCTTTCTCTTGGTTATATGTATATGTAGTCTAGTTCTAAGTTAAGCTGTACCAATAATAACTATAATAAATTGTTCTCTGATTAATCAACTATTTAGCAGAGGGTAACGCCTCCTTTCCTCCTTCGACTGCCGCCATTTTTACCACCGCCCCGTTGAGCTAGTTGGAGGTGTGTTAGTATTTTAAAAACAGTTACAACCTGCAGAGCAGCGTTTAAACGTGCGTTGAATAAGTGGAATAACAATAACAGTAATGTTGCATGACATCGAAGGATACAATATTCCGCGCTTAGCATGCATTGAGTGTAGACGTGCGGCCTGCTAACCTCGCCAAAACAAAATGTTGACTCGTGTTGAAAAAGAGGAAATCCAGGAGATTATCAATACTACCGTCAAAACTGTATTGGACAATGAAAACTTTAAGTTACTGGTGAAACAAGCAGTGAAAGAAGCCATACAGGAACAAAGTAAGAAGATTGTGGAATTGCAGAAACTCGTTAATGAGGTGAAAATTGAAAATCAAATTTTAAGAAGCAGTTTGGATGTTCAAGAACAATACTCTAGGCGCAACTGCGTTAGAATTTTCGGAATAGATGAAAAATCTACTGAAAATACAGATGATTTAATTCTAAATCTATTTAATGGAATTATGAAGTTGGATATTAAAATGCAAGCAATAGACCGATCTCATCGAACGGGACGCCTGCGAGCAGCGATTGGTGATAACCAGAGTGATAGCGGCAACAAGAAGATACGGCCAATAATAGTTAAATTCACTAGCTATAGGGAACGGAACAAGGTCCTGGCCAACAGGAAGGAACTGAAAGGAACGGGTGTACGTATCAGGGAGGATTTAATACCTGGCAGACTTGCTGTTTGGAGGGACGCAGTGTCAAGGTTCGGTTACAAATCAGTGTGGACGCGTGATGGTATCATTTTTGTGAATAAAAATGGAGTTAAACATGCCTTAAAAACGATTGACGATCTTGCAGCTATTTAACAGCTCGAAATTTTCACTAAATGTACTTGTTTTCATTAATTATTTGCATTTTGATTTTTTAGTCGATTTGAAAGCGTGAAATTTGAGTGATTATACTTATTCTTCCTTAATTATTAATATTTTGATTTTAAATTGATTTAGAAGCGTGTGTGAAATTTTGAATATCTATACGTACTTTTTTCTTTTAATTAACTACATTGTGATTTTTTTTTAATCGACTTCAAGGCTTGAAATTCTGATTAAATGTACTTGTTTTTTCACAATTATTTACATTTTCATCTGAATCAATTTAAAAACATGACATTTTGAATAAATGTACGTGTTTTTGTTTAATTATCCACATTATGCATTATTGATCGAACTAAAAGCTTAAAATTTCCAATAAATGTATTTGTTTTTCTTTAATTGTTTATAATTTGATTTTTGAATTGATTTAAAAGTTTGATATTTTGAACAAAACTACTAGCGTTAATTAATTATCTACATTTTTATTTATTTTTTTTTAAAATCTATTTTTGACTTATGTTGTGAATGTAAATGCTATGGGGAAGTTAGTAGGAGTGCAGCCTAATTTTTGGGAGTGGTATTTAATTACTTTCTATCCCTATTCATATTGGGTGGTGGTAGTTACCATTTAATTAATTATAGTTATATAATCTGTTTATTTTGCTTAATTTTGTATTAATAGTTTGTGTAGTTTTAGCAACAATGGTAACTGTTTATTATCAGAACTGTGGAGGAATGCGCACCAAGCAGCAACAATTATGGATTGAATCGAGTCAGTTAAACTTTGATGTAATATGCATAACAGAAACATCTCTGAATGAAAACATATATGATTCCGAATTATTTGATCCTAGTCTATATACAGTGGTAAGAGCAGATAGAAATTTGAATTTTTTTAATAAGGTAAGGGGTGGTGGAACATTGGTGGCGGTACGAAAATCGTGTGGTATCAAGATTATCAATACTTTCATTAAATGTGCCTCATATGAGGCTGTATTTGTACACCTCAGAATACATAAAATTAATTTCATAGTTATATCTGTTTATACACCTCCTAACTCAGATATTCAATATTATTGAGACTTTTTTGCATTTGTTGATGAGAACCGGCAAACTGTTGAGGTATCTGATGTATGTATTGTGGGAGACTTCAATCTCCCAGAACTGAATGGCACCGATATAAATTTTAAAACTAATTATTCCACCAAAGTTCGCGAATTATTGAATTTCATAAATTTAAATAATTTAGCTCAATTAAATCATATTATTAATGAAAACGGGAGAACGTTAGATTTGGTACTGGGAAGAAGTGATAAACTTAGCACATTTCAAATAACTAAGGAGGAAACCCCTCTTCTTAACGTAGTACCACACCATCCGCCATTAACAATTCAAATAGAAGTAAACCACACTGCAATAAGTGAGCAAAATAATAGTCCCAGGTTTTATAATTTTAAAAAATGCGACTTTCTTCTTTTAGCGTTTCTAATTAGAGACGCCAACTGGACACATGTGTTTGAAATGAAAGATGTAAATGCTGCGTTAAGCAAATTTTACGAGATACTATATCACATTTTTGACAACTGTGTACCGAAAATAAAAAGAAGGAGAAATAAGTATCATATATGGTTTGATGAGGAGATAATAAACTGCTTAAAATTAAAAACGAAACATTACAAACTCAGGAAACTATCTGCATCATATCAACAAGCATATAAAGAACACAGAGCTAGATTGAAGTCTCTTATTAACACTGCATACAAAAAATACTTAAACGATATTGAATCTTGTATTAAACAAGATACTAATCAGTTTTGGAACTATATAAAATATACTAAACAAAATGATACCTCAATAGATTCCTTTATTGTAGGAGATAAAATTATAAGTGGATCCCAAGTAGCGGATGAGTTTGCAAATTATTTTCAATCGGTTTATTCAAACATCGTATCATCTTATGATATTGAACATTTAGCTGGAGATGTGGTCAGTAATGAACTGTTTTACTTTACCGAAATTACAGATGCAGAGTATAACTTAGCTATAAAAAAACTAAAACCCAAAAGATCTGCTGGACCAGACAGCATTCCACCCTACGTCTTAAAAGGCTGTGGCGACTGGCTAAAAGATGTTCTGCTGTACATATTCAATCTCTCAATACAAACTCAAGTTTTCCCAGAACTGTGGGGGGAATCTTTAGTAACACCTATTTTCAAAGCGGGGGATAAAAAAGTAATAGAAAATTATAGACCAATAGCGATATTGTCTGCTCCAGCAAAATTGTTTGAGCAACTAATTTATACTAAATTATCTTGTCACATCATGCCACACATATCTAATTGTCAACACGGATTTGTTCCCAAAAGATCTACTGTATCTAATTTGTTAACTTTTATAAACGACGTACTGAACGCATTTGAGTCTAAACTGCAAACTGATGCTATTTATACAGATTTCCGAAAGGCATTTGACACTGTGGATCATGATGTATTGTTAAAAAAATTATTTACCTATGGTTTACATCCTGTATTAAAATTCTTTGCGTCCTATCTGCAAATCCGCAGGTATGCTGTTAAATATGGTGGAAACACCTCAGGAAAATTCACGCCGAATTCTGGGGTACCGCAGGGTTCCAATTTGGGACCTTTATTATTCCTAATATTTATAAACGATTTGCCAGAAGTACTGAGGTTTTCAAAATGTTTACTTTTTGCTGACGATTTAAAGTTTTTTAGAATTGTTAAGGATGATCAAGATGCTGAGGAACTCCAAAAGGATTGTGATGCTATATATGAATGGAGTATTCTAAACAAATTACATTTTAATGTAAATAAATGTCAAATTATTAGTTTTAATTCCAGGGGTGTTTCCATTATGTTTGACTATAACATTGGTGGAGCTGTACTCAGACGCACTGATAGTGTGAAAGATTTAGGAGCAACTTACGATTGCACATTGAGTTACAACCAACACATATCAAACATCCAGTCGGGTGCTTTTCGTACTCTGGGATTTATTATGAGACAAACGTATAAATTTAACAATATTGCTACAATAAGAAAATTATATGAAACACTAGTCAGACCTCAACTAGAATATGCCTCTGTTATTTGGAATCCACTTTTTATATATCAGTCAAATGAAATAGAAAAAATTCAAAAGAAGTTTCTGAGATTTCTCTATTTTAAAAAGTATAAACGATACCCTGACTACAATCATGTTCGAACTGCAGACTTAATGGGTGAATTTAAAGTCGTAAGTCTAGAAAGTCGACGTAAGTTAAATTTAGCTATGTGCTGCTACAAAATTTGGAATAATCTGATTGATGACAGCAACATATTATCATATCTAAAATTGAAAGTTCCATCTCGGCGTATTCGAGCCTCCCTAATGTTTCACATACCAATAGTAAATCATACATCTAATGCTCCCTTAATTCTAATGCCGCGGCTTATGAACGAACTGATGAAACGTATTTCTGATTTGGATCTATCACTTCCAATTAAACAATTTAAAAATCTATTACGTGACTATTATAAAGATAAATAACGTTTGCTGTTTGATGTTGCCCCTCCATATCTGATTGAATGTGACCAACACTACCTAGACACATTTATTCTTATTTTTTATTATATATATTACATATGCATTGACATCTAAGAATTTAATGTACATTGTTGTGTTGTCTGTGTAATTAGGCTAACAGCCTGTTCAGGCAACAATAAATAAATAAATAAATAAATAAATAAATTTGGATGGCAACATCATAGAAGTTATCCTAAGGCTACCACCATTGCCATACTCTGTTATTCTTACATTTCCAACAGGGGTGGTGTTCTCTCTAGCCCTAGCGGAATCCCATAATTTCATCTGGTAATAAAATGCAACCTCATTTTATATACAGAATGTCTAAAACATCTTACAAAAGTACCAAAAATGTCACCAAACGTAGATTGGTTAAAATATGAATTGAATTTTTTTACAAAGATTTGTATCTGTGATTTTATGATGGGATTAGAGACTTTTTGGATGCACTGTATATGTATTTGGTATTAACACAAGTACAGCAAAAATAATTCAAATGCCACGTTTCAGTGAGGTTGAATAAAGCGGGTGTTTGGCAGTTTATTGTGTACTAATTGTTTAATTTTGTTTCAGAGAAATGCCATTACTACCAACACCACCACCGTCGATGTCTAGTGAAAGCGAGTAATTATTATATATTCTATCCTTTAAATAAAATTATTTTGTATCGAACAGGTTTTATTTTTTCTTTCTGAATAACACGTCTTCAAAACTGGGATGTGTCAAATAATTATTATTATGACAATTTTTTTGTCAAGAATTCGGCGAAGCATCATGAGCCGGAGGCGATATCATTTAATTATGACTCATTTTAATAATTCTAAAATGTATTGAAATTTTTTCAAAATCTCAATTTGTCCTGCATAGGTATATATGATATAAACTTGATATGAATCACCTACGCCAACTCCGTGAGGGCGGAGTGACACCGCCATCATGGAAAAATTGGCGTAGGATATCACGTCCCTACGCCGCTTAATTTTAAAATTAGTTACGAAATCGCGAACACCCCCGCGATTTCCGGATAAGCATGGCCCAGTCTCGAAATGGTCAAAAACCAGCCATAAACCCCTAATAAAAATTGCTCGGCCTGCACTCGCTGGGACCGACAGCGGAAAATCCCCAAACGCAAGCCCAAGGAACCACCGGTAAATAATGCAACGAATTAAAACAAAAACAATCAAACGTCCCCGCAGTAGCTAGCCGTTAATGCTATTAACACGTAGAATCGTTAGACTAGCGTTAAATAAATAGGTAACACAAATCGAATTACAAATAAGCCACCCACTGGCCGGCTTACGCATCCAGAAAATTAAAAACCACAAGTTTACAAAATATTCTCAAGCTACAAACGCTAGGAGCCCGATAAACAAATTACTGCGAGAAGCAAAAGGGAAATAAAGGGAATTGTCTAGGAAAATTAGATCCCGACAGAAGCGGGCCCCAATAATTAAATAAATAATTTTTAAACATCGCATCGGTCACAGGAAAATTTCAGTCACAGGCAAACACAAAGGACTGCAGATCAACGGCACTTTAAGCCGAGTACAAAAGAATGCACGACTACCTGACCCAAAAGCACGCTTAAGCGTGCTACCTGATCCAACGGCGAAGGCACCTGCCGCACGCATATGCAGACAATATAACACACGCCCCGCGGATTAATTAAAAAGCGCGATGTGAAACCAAATCCTCCCAATATAATCGAATGGGGTATCAGGAGAAGCGTCTCGACGTCAGCAGTCTGAAAAATGGCATTAAAAACATATATCAACAACAATAAATGCACAAACTCCAAATAAATAAACAAAGCGACGAAATACCCCCTGAAGCCGAGTCAGCCATCCCACCCTGGAAAAAGCAGCAGTGAAAGAGAAAAAAGAGGGAGTAAGAACCCCTATAAAAACGCTACCCTGGCTTAGATGTACATCAGCTCGAGCCCTGCTCTCCGATCAGCATACTCCTCTGACCCTATCGAGCCCTGCTCTCTGGTCAACCACTTCTCTCTTGACCCTACGGTCACGACGAAGTACCCATTACAAAAACCTTCTGTTCGAGCCCTGCTCACAGAAGTCAACCTTGCGACTCCTGGTGATCACTCGAGCTCTGTTCGTGATCACTAAAGGGTGTCCAGGTTGCAGCTAGCCACGACTGCCGTCCACGCCGTCGCCGCCTGGAGGAACCTCCAGCCCCACGTCCACGAGAGCCCACAGAAGACGCCAGCACCGCAGTCCGCCCTTAGGCCGGTACCTCGCTGTGCCCCAGGTCCGTTCGCGCCCGCTCGGAGCGCGTCTCGCCGCTGCCGCCACCACGCTCTCTCCACGCCACGAGAAAGAAAACCAGGATGCAGCAAAAGTAAGCCCTGGACGCGTATTACGGACACTACGTTTGCCCGAACGCCGCCTACGGTGTCGTCCTCTGAGGTACGAACTAGCCTCCCGCCCCCCACACTCATTCCTTTACTTACAGCCACCACGAGTTGTTGGAGCGCCTATTCGGCCCCGCTTCACCCAGCGCTTCGCCGGACCCACCCGTCCACGGCACTCAGCTGTGCCTTCAAGCGCAGAGTGCCCACGTCGCTGCCCCCGCTGAGACGCCGCTCCTCAGCAGTCCAAGGACCCCGCAGCCCGGAGATACCCCCACGGGACGCACCGCATACGAGGCCGCCACCCCTGAAGCACGCCCGCCGCTTCGCGTAGCACAAGTTAGGATCACCTGCCGCCCCCAGCTATTAGGAGTCGCCTTCTGCCTCAGCCCTACGGAGAAGGCTGAGTTCGAGAGCTTGTGGGAAGATCTCAGGTTGGAGGACGACCCCCGCCGTTCGCTGCGCAAGGTGCAGCTCAACCCCCGCCGCCCCCGAGACGCCGTCGCCCGCTCCACCGAAGGACGAGATCCCCGGAGGAACGCCCGCCTGCGCCTGCGCTCGCCATTGCCCCTGGTGCGAGAACCTCGGCGTATCCCGCAACGGCGACGTCACTCGCGTCATCGCCGCCCCCAGTAACCAGGACGAGGCCCCCCTAGGATACAGCGATTCCCCACCACTTACTTGTGAACCGGGAGTCCGTGCTGTGCCGGGAGTGAACGACACGCGCGTCGCGAGTGCTCTGTGTGCAGAACCCCCCCCCCCCCCAAACTGTCGCGTCCAGCCAGAGACGTTTATTAGCATAGTTAGATTTAAGTACCTTGAGTATGGCCTGAATGTTTGATGAATGAGTGTGAGATTGAGTATTATACCGGTGTGTTTGTGTGTGTGGATCCAGGTACAGATAGTGTTTATAAGGTATGGTTATTGTTAGATGTTAACGCAGTTAGTCGAAATAAAAGAACTTGTGCTTGGATTCCTTCATTATTTGCTACCACTAATAAACAAGCACGCTCTCCAGCCTCTTCCGCCGTTGGTTGACCCACTCATCCACTGAGCTAGACGGGAACGTGTGGCCAATAAGCCACCAGTGTAACCCTGGCCACGCCCTCAGGAGCGAGGAGTGTAGCCAAGCGTGTTAAACTTAAAAAACAAGTCAAAATGCCTTGAAATTTTAACTTTTTTGAATGTATTTTAAAAACAGTTACAACCTGCAGAGCAGCGTTTAAACGTGCGTTCAATAAGTGGAATAACAATAACAGTAATGTTGCATGACATCGAAGGATACAATTTGGATGGCAACATCATAGAAGTAATCCTAAGGCCACCACCATTGCCATACTCTGTTATTCTTACATTTCCAACAGGGGTGGTGTTCTCTCTAGCCCTAGCGAAATCCCATAATTTCATGTGGTAATAGAATGCAACCTCATTTTATATACAGAATGTCTAAAACATCTTACAAAAGTACCAAAAATGTCACCAAACGTAGATTGGTTAAAATATGAGTTGAATTTTTTTTCCAATGATTTGTATCTGTGATTTTATGATGGGATTAGAGACTTTTTGGATGCACTGTATATGTATTTGGTATTAACACAAGTACAGCAAAAATAATTCAAATGCCACGTTTCAGTGAGGTTGAATAAAGCGGGTGTTTGGCAGTTTATTGTGTACTAATTGTTTAATTTTGTTTCAGAGAAATGCCATTACTACCAACACCACCACCGTCGATGTCTAGTGAAAGCGAGTAATTATTATATATTCTATCCTTTAAATAAAATTATTTTGTATCGAACAGGTTTTATTTTTTCTTTCTGAATAACACGTCTTCAAAACTGGGATGTGTCAAATAATTATTATTATGACAATTTTTTTTGTCAAGAATTCGGCGAAGCGTCATGAGCCGGAGGCGATATCATTTAATTATGACTCATTTTAATAATTCTAAAATGTATTGAAATTTTTTCAAAATCTCAATTTGTCCTGCATAGGTATATATGATATAAACTTAAAAAACAAGTCAAAATGCCTTGAAATTTTAACTTTTTTGAATGTATTTTAAAAACAGTTACAACCTGCAGAGCAGCGTTTAAACGTGCGTTCAATAAGTGGAGTAACAATAACAGTAATGTTGCATGACATCGAGGGATACAATTTGGATGGCAACATCATAGAAGTAATCCTAAGGCCACCACCATTGCCATACTCTGTTATTCTTACATTTCCAACAGGGGTGGTGTTCTCTCTAGCCCTAGCGGAAACCCATAATTTCATGTGGTAATAAAATGCAACCTCATTTTATATACAGAATGTCTAAAACATCTTACAAACGTACCAAAAATGTCACCAAACGTAGATGGGTTAAAATATGAATTGAATTTTTTTTCCAAAGATTTGTATCTGTGATTTTATGATGGGATTAGAGACTTTTTGGATGCACTGTATATGTATTTGGTATTAACACAAGTACAGCAAAAATAATTCAAATGCCACGTTTCAGTGAGGTTGAATAAAGCGGGTGTTTGGCAGTTTATTGTGTACTAATTGCTTAATTTTGTTTCAGAGAAATGCCATTACTACCAACACCACCACCGTCAATGTCTAGTGAAAGCGAGTAATTATTATATATTCTATCCTTTAAATAAAATTATTTTGTATCGAACAGGTTTTATTTTTTCTTTCTGAATAACACGTCTTCAAAACTGGGATGTGTCAAATAATTATTATTATGACAATTTTTTTTTGTCAAGAATTCGGCGAAGCGTCATGAGCCGGAGGCGATATCATTTAATTATGACTCATTTTAATAATTCTAAAATGTATTAAAATTTTTCAAAATCTCAATTTGTCCTGCATAGGTATATATGATATTAACTTAAAAAACAAGTCAAAATGCCTTGAAATTTTAACTTTTTTGAATGTATTTTAAAAACAGTTACAACCTGCAGAGCAGCGTTTAAACGTGCGTTCAATAAGTGGAGTAACAATAACAGTAATGTTGCATGACATCGAAGGATACAATTTGGATGGCAACATCATAGAAGTAATCCTAAGGCCACCACCATTGCCATACTCTGTTATTCTTACATTTCCAACAGGGGTGGTGTTCTCTCTAGCAATAGCGGATTCCCATAATTTCATGTGGTAATAAAATGCAACCTCATTTTATATACAGAATGTCTAAAACATCTTACAAAAGTACCAAAAATGTCACCAAAACGTAGATTGGTTAAAATATGAATTGAATTTTTTTTCCAAAGATTTGTATCTGTGATTTTATGATGGGATTAGAGACTTTTTGGATGCACTGTATATGTATTTGGTATTAACACAAGTACAGCAAAAATAATTCAAATGCCACGTTTCAGTGAGGTCGAATAAAGCGGGTGTTTGGCAGTTTATTGTGTACTAATTGTTTAATTTTGTTTCAGAGAAATGCCATTACTACCAACACCACCACCGTCAATGTCTAGTGAAAGCGAGTAATTATTATATATTCTATCCTTTAAATAAAATTATTTTGTATCGAACAGGTTTTATTTTTTCTTTCTGAATAACACGTCTTCAAAACTGGGATGTGTCAAATAATTATTATTATGACAATTTTTTTTTGTCAAGAATTCGGCGAAGCGTCATGAGCCGGAGGCGATATCATTTAATTATGACTCATTTTAATAATTCTAAAATGTATTGAAATTTTTTCAAAATCTCAATTTGTCCTGCATAGGTATATATGATATAAACGTAAAAAACAAGTCAAAATGCCTTGAAATTTTTACTTTTTTGAATGTATTTTAAAAACAGTTACAACCTGCAGAGCGGCGTTTAAACGTGCGTTCAATAAGTGGAATAACAATAACAGTAATGTTGCATGACATCGAAGGATACAATTTGGATGGCAACATCATAGAAGTAATACTAAGGCCACCACCATTGCCATACTCTGTTATTCTTACATTTCCAACAGGGGTGGTGTTCTCTCTAGCCCTAGCGGAAACCCATAATTTCATGTGGTAATAAAATGCAACCTCATTTTATATACAGAATGTCTAAAACATCTTACAAAAGTACCAAAAATGTCACCAAACGTAGATGGGTTAAAATATGAATTGAATTTTTTTTCCAAAGATTTGTATCTGTGATTTTATGATGGGATTAGAGACTTTTTGGATGCACTGAATATGTATTTGGTATTAACACAAGTACAGCAAAAATTATTCAAATGCCACGTTTCAGTGAGGTTGAATAAAGCGGGTGTTTGGCAGTTTATTGTGTACTAATTGTTTAATTTTGTTTCAGAGAAATGCCATTACTACCAACACCACCACCGTCGATGTCTAGTGAAAGCGAGTAATTATTATATATTCTATCCTTTAAATAAAATTATTTTGTATCGAACAGGTTTTATGTTTTCTTTCTGAATAACACGTCTTCAAAACTGGGATGTGTCAAATAATTATTATTATGACAATTTTTTTTTGTCAAGAATTCGGCGAAGCGTCATGAGCCGGAGGCGATATCATTTAATTATGACTCATTTTAATAATTCAAAAATTTATTGAAATTTTTTCAAAATCTCAATTTGTCCTGCATAGGTATATATGATATTAACTTAAAAAACAAGTCAAAATGCCTTGAAATTTTAACTTTTTTGAATGTATTTTAAAAACAGTTACAACCTGCAGAGCAGCGTTTAAACGTGCGTTCAATAAGTGGAATAACAATAACAGTAATGTTGCATGACATCGAAGGATACAATTTGGATGGCAACATCATAGAAGTAATCCTAAGGCCACCACCATTGCCATACTCTGTTATTCTTACATTTCCAACAGGGGTGGTGTTCTCTCTAGCCCTAGCGGAATCCCATAATTTCATGTGGTAATAAAATGCACCCTCATTTTATATACAGAATGTCTAAAACATCTTACAAAAGTACCAAAAATGTCACCAAACGTAGATTGGTTAAAATATGAATTGAATTTTTTTTTCCAAAGATTTGTATCTGTGATTTTATGATGGGATTAGAGACTTTTTGGATGCACTGAATATGTATTTGGTATTAACACAAGTACAGCAAAAATAATTCAAATGCCACGTTTCAGTGAGGTTGAATAAAGCGGGTGTGTGGCAGTTTATTGTGTAATAATTGTTTAATTTTGTTTCAGAGAAATGCCATTACTACCAACACCACCACCGTCGATGTCTAGTGAAAGCGAGTAATTATTATATATTCTATCCTTTAAATAAAATTATTTTGTATCGAACAGGTTTTATTTTTTCTTTCTGAATAACACGTCTTCAAAACTGGGATGTGTCAAATAATTATTATTATGACAATTTTTTTTTTGTCAAGAATTCGGCGAAGCGTCATGAGCCGGAGGCGATATCATTTAATTATGACTCATTTTAATAATTCTAAAATGTATTGAAATTTTTTCAAAATCAAGAGCAGCGTTTAAACGTGCGTTCAATAAGTGGAATAACAATAACAGTAATGTTGCATGACATCGAAGGGTATAATTTGGATTGCAACATCATAGAAGTAATCCTAAGGCCACCACCATTGCCATACTCTGTTATTCTTACATTTCCAACAGGGGTGGTGTTCTCTCTAGCCCTAGCGGAATCCAATAATTTCATGTGGTAATAAAATGCAACCTCATTTTATATACAGAATGTCTAAAACATCTTACAAAAGTACCAAAAATGTCACCAAACGTAGATTGGTTAAAATATGAATTGAATTTTTTTTCCAAAGATTTGTATCTGTGATTTTATGATGGGATTAGAGACTTTTTGGATGCACTGTATATGTATTTGGTATTAACACAAGTACAGCAAAAATAATTCAAATGCCACGTTTCAGTGAGGTTGAATAAAGCGGGTGTTTGGCAGTTTATTGTGTACTAATTGTTTAATTTTGTTTCAGAGAAATGCCATTACTACCAACACCACCACCGTCAATGTCTAGTGAAAGCGAGTAATTATTATATATTCTATCCTTTAAATAAAATTATTTTGTATCGAACAGGTTTTATTTTTTCTTTCTGAATAACACGTCTTCAAAACTGGGATGTGTCAAATAATTATTATTATGACAATTTTTTTTTGTCAAGAATTCGGCGAAGCGTCATGAGCCGGAGGCGATATCATTTAATTATGACTCATTTTATTAATTCTAAAATGTATTGAAATTTTTTCAAAATCTCAATTTGTCCTGCATAGGTATATATGATATAAACTTAAAAAACAAGTCAAAATGCCTTGAAATTTTAACTTTTTTGAATGTATTTTAAAAACAGTTACAACCTGCAGAGCGGCGTTTAAACGTGCGTTCAATAAGTGGAATAACAATAACAGTAATGTTGCATGACATCGAAGGATACAATTTGGATGGCAACATCATAGAAGTAATACCAAGGCCACCACCATTGCCATACTCTGTTATTCTTACATTTCCAACAGGGATGGTGTTCTCTCTAGCCCTAGCGGAATCCCATAATTTCATGTGGTAATAAAATGCAACCTCATTTTATATACAGAATGTCTAAAACATCTTACAAAAGTACCAAAAATGTCACCAAACGTAGAGTGGTGAAAATATGAATTGAATTTTTTTTCCAAAGATTTGTATCTGTGATTTTATGATGGGATTAGAGACTGTTTGGATGCACTGTATATGTATTTGGTATTAACACAAGTACAGCAAAAATAATTCAAATGCCACGTTTCAGTGAGGTTGAATAAAGCGGGTGTTTGGCAGTTTATTGTGTACTAATTGTTTAATTTTGTTTCAAAGAAATGCCATTACTAACAACACCACCACCGTCAATGTCTAGTGAAAGCGAGTAATTATTATATATTCTATCCTTTAAATAAAATTATTTTGTATCGAACAGGTTTTATTTTTTCTTTCTGAATAACACGTCTTCAAAACTGGGATGTGTCAAATAATTATTATTATGACAATTTTTTTTTGTCAAGAATTCGGCGAAGCGTCATGAGCCGGAGGCGATATCATTTAATTATGACTCATTTTAATAATTCTAAAATGTAT
This sequence comes from Agriotes lineatus, assembly GCA_940337035.1. Lineage (NCBI taxonomy): Eukaryota > Metazoa > Arthropoda > Insecta > Coleoptera > Elateridae > Agriotes > Agriotes lineatus. The sequence continues at coordinate 269,280 of CALNHX010000812.1, forward strand.
TGAAATTTTTTCAAAATCAAGAGCAGCGTTTAAACGTGCGTTCAATAAGTGGAATAACAATAACAGTAATGTTGCATGACATCGAAGGATACAATTTGGATGGCAACATCATAGAAGTAATCCTAAGGCCACCACCATTGCCATACTCTGTTATTCTTACATTTCCAACAGGGATGGTGTTCTCTCTAGCCCTAGCGGAATCCCATAATTTCATGTGGTAATAAAATGCAACCTCATTTTATATACAGAATGTCTCAAACATCTTACAAAAGTACCAAAAATGTCACCAAAACGAAGATTGGTTAAAATATGAATAGATTTTTTTTTCCAAAGATTTGTATCTGTGATTTTGTGATGGGATTAGAGACTTTTTGGATGCACTGTATATGTATTTGGTATTAACACAAGTACAGCAAAAATAATTCAAATGCCACGTTTCAGTGAGGTTGAATAAAGCGGGTGTTTGGCAGTTTATTGTGTACTAATTGCTTAATTTTGTTTCAGAGAAATGCCATTACTACCAACACCACCACCGTCAATGTCTAGTGAAAGCGAGTAATTATTATATATTCTATCCTTTAAATAAAATTATTTTGTATCGAACAGGTTTTATTTTTTCTTTCTGAATAACACGTCTTCAAAACTGGGATGTGTCAAATTATTATTATTATGACAATTTTTTTTTGTCAAGAATTCGGCGAAGCGTCATGAGCCGGAGGCGATATCATTTAATTATGACTCATTTTAATAATTCTAAAATGTATTGAAATTTTTTCAAAATCTCAATTTGTCCTGCATAGGTATATATGATATAAACTTAAAAAACAAGTCAAAATGCCTTGAAATTTTAACTTTTTTGAATGTATTTTAAAAACAGTTACAACCTGCAGAGCGGCGTTTAAACGTGCGTTCAATAAGTGGAATAACAATAACAGTAATGTTGCATGACATCGAAGGATACAATTTGGATGGCAACATCATAGAAGTAATACTAAGGCCACCACCATTGCCATACTCTGTTATTCTTACATTTCCAACAGGGATGGTGTTCTCTCTAGCCCTAGCGGAATCCCATAATTTCATGTGGTAATAAAATGCAACCTCATTTTATATACAGAATGTCTAAAACATCTTACAAAAGTACCAAAAATGTCACCAAAACGAAGATTGGTTAAAATATGAATTGATTTTTTTTCCAAAGATTTGTATCTGTGATTTTATGATGGGATTAGAGACTTTTTGGATGCACTGTATATGTATTTGGTATTAACACAAGTACAGCAAAAATAATTCAAATGCCACGTTTCAGTGAGGTTGAATAAAGCGGGTGTTTGGCAGTTTATTGTGTACTAATTGCTTAATTTTGTTTCAGAGAAATGCCATTACTACCAACACCACCACCGTCAATGTCTAGTGAAAGCGAGTAATTATTATATATTCTATCCTTTAAATAAAATTATTTTGTATCGAACAGGTTTTATTTTTTCTTTCTGAATAACACGTCTTCAAAACTGGGATGTGTCAAATTATTATTATTATGACAATTTTTTTTTGTCAAGAATTCGGCGAAGCGTCATGAGCCGGAGGCGATATCATTTAATTATGACTCATTTTAATAATTCTAAAATGTATTGAAATTTTTTCAAAATCTCAATTTGTCCTGCATAGGTATATATGATATAAACTTAAAAAACAAGTCAAAATGCCTTGAAATTTTAACTTTTTTGAATGTATTTTAAAAACAGTTACAACCTGCAGAGCGGCGTTTAAACGTGCGTTCAATAAGTGGAATAACAATAACAGTAATGTTGCATGACATCGAAGGATACAATTTGGATGGCAACATCATAGAAGTAATACTAAGGCCACCACCATTGCCATACTCTGTTATTCTTACATTTCCAACAGGGATGGTGTTCTCTCTAGCCCTAGCGGAATCCCATAATTTCATGTGGTAATAAAATGCAACCTCATTTTATATACAGAATGTCTAAAACATCTTACAAAAGTACCAAAAATGTCACCAAACGTAGAGTGGTGAAAATATGAATTGAATTTGTTTTCCAAAGATTTGTATCTGTGATTTTATGATGGGATTAGAGACTATTTGGATGCACTGTATATGTATTTGGTATTAACACAAGTACAGCAAAAATAATTCAAATGCCACGTTTCAGTGAGGTTGAATAAAGCGGGTGTTTGGCAGTTTATTGTGTACTAATTGTTTAATTTTGTTTCAAAGAAATGCCATTACTAACAACACCACCACCGTCAATGTCTAGTGAAAGCGAGTAATTATTATATATTCTATCCTTTAAATAAAATTATTTTGTATCGAACAGGTTTTATTTTTTCTTTCTGAATAACACGTCTTCAAAACTGGGATGTGTCAAATAATTATTATTATGACAATTTTTTTTGTCAAGAATTCGGCGAAGCGTCATGAGCCGGAGGCGATATCATTTAATTATGACTCATTTTAATAATTCTAAAATGTATTGAAATTTTTTCAAAATCAAGAGCAGCGTTTAAACGTGCGTTCAATAAGTGGAATAACAATAACAGTAATGTTGCATGACATCGAAGGATACAATTTGGATGGCAACATCATAGAAGTAATCCTAAGGCCACCACCATTGCCATACTCTGTTATTCTTACATTTCCAACAGGGATGGTGTTCTCTCTAGCCCTAGCGGAATCCCATAATTTCATGTGGTAATAAAATGCAACCTCATTTTATATACAGAATGTCTAAAACATCTTACAAAAGTACCAAAAATGTCACCAAAACGAAGATTGGTTAAAATATGAATTGATTTTTTTTCCAAAGATTTGTATCTGTGATTTTATGATGGGATTAGAGACTTTTTGGATGCACTGTATATGTATTTGGTATTAACACAAGTACAGCAAAATAATTCAAATGCCACGTTTCAGTGAGGTTGAATAAAGCGGGTGTTTGGCAGTTTATTGTGTACTAATTGCTTAATTTTGTTTCAGAGAAATGCCATTACTACCAACACCACCACCGTCAATGTCTAGTGAAAGCGAGTAATTATTATATATTCTATCCTTTAAATAAAATTATTTTGTATCGAACAGGTTTTATTTTTTCTTTCTGAATAACACGTCTTCAAAACTGGGATGTGTCAAATTATTATTATTATGACAATTTTTTTTTGTCAAGAATTCGGCGAAGCGTCATGAGCCGGAGGCGATATCATTTAATTATGACTCATTTTAATAATTCTAAAATGTATTGAAATTTTTTCAAAATCTCAATTTGTCCTGCATAGGTATATATGATATAAACTTAAAAAACAAGTCAAAATGCCTTGAAATTTTTACTTTTTTGAATGTATTTTAAAAACAGTTACAACCTGCAGAGCGGCGTTTAAACGTGCGTTCAATAAGTGGAATAACAATAACAGTAATGTTGCATGACATCGAAGGATACAATTTGGATGGCAACATCATAGAAGTAATACTAAGGCCACCACCATTGCCATACTCTGTTATTCTTACATTTCCAACAGGGATGGTGTTCTCTCTAGCCCTAGCGGAATCCCATAATTTCATGTGGTAATAAAATGCAACCTCATTTTATATACAGAATGTCTAAAACATCTTACAAAAGTACCAAAAATGTCACCAAACGTAGAGTGGTGAAAATATGAATTGAATTTTTTTTCCAAAGATTTGTATCTGTGATTTTATGATGGGATTAGAGACTTTTTGGATGCACTGTATATGTATTTGGTATTAACACAAGTACAGCAAAAATAATTCAAATGCCACGTTTCAGTGAGGTTGAATAAAGCGGGTGTTTGGCAGTTTATTGTGTACTAATTGTTTAATTTTGTTTCAAAGAAATGCCATTACTAACAACACCACCACCGTCAATGTCTAGTGAAAGCGAGTAATTATTATATATTCTATCCTTTAAATAAAATTATTTTGTATCGAACAGGTTTTATTTTTTCTTTCTGAATAACACGTCTTCAAAACTGGGATGTGTCAAATAATTATTATTATGACAATTTTTTTTTGTCAAGAATTCGGCGAAGCGTCATGAGCCGGAGGCGATATCATTTAATTATGACTCATTTTAATAATTCTAAAATGTATTGAAACTTTTTCAAAATCAAGAGCAGCGTTTAAACGTGCGTTCAATAAGTGGAATAACAATAACAGTAATGTTGCATGACATCGAAGGATACAATTTGGATGGCAACATCATAGAAGTAATCCTAAGGCCACCACCATTGCCATACTCTGTTATTCTTACATTTCCAACAGGGATGGTGTTCTCTCTAGCCCTAGCGGAATCCCATAATTTCATGTGGTAATAAAATGCAACCTCATTTTATATACAGAATGTCTAAAACATCTTACAAAAGTACCAAAAATGTCACCAAAACGAAGATTAGTTAAAATATGAATTGATTTTTTTTTCCAAAGATTTGTATCTGTGATTTTATGATGGGATTAGAGACTTTTTGGATGCACTGTATATGTATTTGGTATTAACACAAGTACAGCAAAAATAATTCAAATGCCACGTTTCAGTGAGGTTGAATAAAGCGGGTGTTTGGCAGTTTATTGTGTACTAATTGCTTAATTTTGTTTCAGAGAAATGCCATTACTACCAACACCACCACCGTCAATGTCTAGTGAAAGCGAGTAATTATTATATATTCTATCCTTTAAATAAAATTATTTTGTATCGAACAGGTTTTATTTTTTCTTTCTGAATAACACGTCTTCAAAACTGGGATGTGTCAAATTATTATTATTATGACAATTTTTTTTTGTCAAGAATTCGGCGAAGCGTCATGAGCCGGAGGCGATATCATTTAATTATGACGCATTTTAATAATTCTAAAATGTATTGAAATTTTTTCAAAATCTCAATTTGTCCTGCATAGGTATATATGATATAAACTTAAAAAACAAGTCAAAATGCCTTGAAATTTTAACTTTTTTGAATGTATTTTAAAAACAGTTACAACCTGCAGAGCGGCGTTTAAACGTGCGTTCAATAAGTGGAATAACAATAACAGTAATGTTGCATGACATCGAAGGATACAATTTGGATGGCAACATCATAGAAGTAATACTAAGGCCACCACCATTGCCATACTCTGTTATTCTTACATTTCCAACAGGGATGGTGTTCTCTCTAGCCCTAGCGGAATCCCATAATTTCATGTGGTAATAAAATGCAACCTCATTTTATATACAGAATGTCTAAAACATCTTACAAAAGTACCAAAAATGTCACCAAACGTAGAGTGGTGAAAATATGAATTGAATTTTTTTTCCAAAGATTTGTATCTGTGATTTTATGATGGGATTAGAGACTTTTTGGATGCACTGTATATGTATTTGGTATTAACACAAGTACAGCAAAAATAATTCAAATGCCACGTTTCAGTGAGGTTGAATAAAGCGGGTGTTTGGCAGTTTATTGTGTACTAATTGTTTAATTTTGTTTCAAAGAAATGCCATTACTAACAACACCACCACCGTCAATGTCTAGTGAAAGCGAGTAATTATTATATATTCTATCCTTTAAATAAAATTATTTTGTATCGAACAGGTTTTATTTTTTCTTTCTGAATAACACGTCTTCAAAACTGGGATGTGTCAAATAATTATTATTATGACAATTTTTTTTTGTCAAGAATTCGGCGAAGCGTCATGAGCCGGAGGCGATATCATTTAATTATGACTCATTTTAATAATTCTAAAATGTATTGAAATTTTTTCAAAATCAAGAGCAGCGTTTAAACGTGCGTTCAATAAGTGGAATAACAATAACAGTAATGTTGCATGACATCGAAGGATACAATTTGGATGGCAACATCATAGAAGTAATCCTAAGGCCACCACCATTGCCATACTCTGTTATTCTTACATTTCCAACAGGGATGGTGTTCTCTCTAGCCCTAGCGGAATCCCATAATTTCATGTGGTAATAAAATGCAACCTCATTTTATATACAGAATGTCTCAAACATCTTACAAAAGTACCAAAAATGTCACCAAAACGAAGATTGATTAAAATATGAATAGATTTTTTTTTCCAAAGATTTGTATCTGTGATTTTATGATGGGATTAGAGACTTTTTGGATGCACTGTATATGTATTTGGTATTAACACAAGTACAGCAAAAATAATTCAAATGCCACGTTTCAGTGAGGTTGAATAAAGCGGGTGTTTGGCAGTTTATTGTGTACTAATTGTTTAATTTTGTTTCAAAGAAATGCCATTACTAACAACACCACCACCGTCAATGTCTAGTGAAAGCGAGTAATTATTATATATTCTATCCTTTAAATAAAATTATTTTGTATCGAACAGGTTTTATTTTTTCTTTCTGAATAACACGTCTTCAAAACTGGGATGTGTCAAATAATTATTATTATGACAATTTTTTTTTGTCAAGAATTCGGCGAAGCGTCATGAGCCGGAGGCGATATCATTTAATTATGACTCATTTTAATAATTCTAAAATGTATTGAAATTTTTTCAAAATCAAGAGCAGCGTTTAAACGTGCGTTCAATAAGTGGAATAACAATAACATTAGTGTTGCATGACATCGAAGGATACAATTTGGATGGCAACATCATAGAAGTAATCCTAAGGCCACCACCATTGCCATACTCTGTTATTCTTACATTTCCAACAGGGATGGTGTTCTCTCTAGCCCTAGCGGAATCCCATAATTTCATGTGGTAATAAAATGCAACCTCATTTTATATACAGAATGTCTAAAACATCTTACAAAAGTACCAAAAATGTCACCAAAACGAAGATTGGTTAAAATATGAATTGATTTTTTTTTCCAAAGATTTGTATCTGTGATTTTATGATGGGATTAGAGACTTTTTGGATGCACTGTATATGTATTTGGTATTAACACAAGTACAGCAAAAATAATTCAAATGCCACGTTTCAGTGAGGTTGAATAAAGCGGGTGTTTGGCAGTTTATTGTGTACTAATTGCTTAATTTTGTTTCAGAGAAATGCCATTACTACCAACACCACCACCGTCAATGTCTAGTGAAAGCGAGTAATTATTATATATTCTATCCTTTAAATAAAATTATTTTGTATCGAACAGGTTTTATTTTTTCTTTCTGAATAACACGTCTTCAAAACTGGGATGTGTCAAATTATTATTATTATGACAATTTTTTTTTGTCAAGAATTCGGCGAAGCGTCATGAGCCGGAGGCGATATCATTTAATTATGACTCATTTTAATAATTCTAAAATGTATTGAAATTTTTTCAAAATCTCAATTTGTCCTGCATAGGTATATATGATATAAACTTAAAAAACAAGTCAAAATGCCTTGAAATTTTAACTTTTTTGAATGTATTTTAAAAACAGTTACAACCTGCAGAGCGGCGTTTAAACGTGCGTTCAATAAGTGGAATAACAATAACAGTAATGTTGCATGACATCGAAGGATACAATTTGGATGGCAACATCATAGAAGTAATACTAAGGCCACCACCATTGCCATACTCTGTTATTCTTACATTTCCAACAGGGATGGTGTTCTCTCTAGCCCTAGCGGAATCCCATAATTTCATGTGGTAATAAAATGCAACCTCATTTTATATACAGAATGTCTAAAACATCTTACAAAAGTACCAAAAATGTCACCAAACGTAGAGTGGTGAAAATATGAATTGAATTTTTTTTCCAAAGATTTGTATCTGTGATTTTATGATGGGATTAGAGACTTTTTGGATGCACTGTATATGTATTTGGTATTAACACAAGTACAGCAAAAATAATTCAAATGCCACGTTTCAGTGAGGTTGAATAAAGCGGGTGTTTGGCAGTTTATTGTGTACTAATTGTTTAATTTTGTTTCAAAGAAATGCCATTACTAACAACACCACCACCGTCAATGTCTAGTGAAAGCGAGTAATTATTATATATTCTATCCTTTAAATAAAATTATTTTGTATCGAACAGGTTTTATTTTTTCTTTCTGAATAACACGTCTTCAAAACTGGGATGTGTCAAATAATTATTATTATGACAATTTTTTTTTGTCAAGAATTCGGCGAAGCGTCATGAGCCGGAGGCGATATCATTTAATTATGACTCATTTTAATAATTCTAAAATGTATTGAAATTTTTTCAAAATCAAGAGCAGCGTTTAAACGTGCGTTCAATAAGTGGAATAACAATAACAGTAATGTTGCATGACATCGAAGGATACAATTTGGATGGCAACATCATAGAAGTAATCCTAAGGCCACCACCATTGCCATACTCTGTTATTCTTACATTTCCAACAGGGATGGTGTTCTCTCTAGCCCTAGCGGAATCCCATAATTTCATGTGGTAATAAAATGCAACCTCATTTTATATACAGAATGTCTAAAACATCTTACAAAAGTACCAAAAATGTCACCAAAACGAAGATTGGTTAAAATATGAATTGATTTTTTTTCCAAAGATTTGTATCTGTCATTTTATGATGGGATTAGAGACTTTTTGGATGCACTGTATATGTATTTGGTATTAACACAAGTACAGCAAAAATAATTCAAATGCCACGTTTCAGTGAGGTTGAATAAAGCGGGTGTTTGGCAGTTTATTGTGTACTAATTGCTTAATTTTGTTTCAGAGAAATGCCATTACTACCAACACCACCACCGTCAATGTCTAGTGAAAGCGAGTAATTATTATATATTCTATCCTTTAAATAAAATTATTTTGTATCGAACAGGTTTTATTTTTTCTTTCTGAATAACACGTCTTCAAAACTGGGATGTGTCAAATTATTATTATTATGACAATTTTTTTTTGTCAAGAATTCGGCGAAGCGTCATGAGCCGGAGGCGATATCATTTAATTATGACTCATTTTAATAATTCTAAAATGTATTGAAATTTTTTCAAAATCTCAATTTGTCCTGCATAGGTATATATGATATAAACTTAAAAAACAAGTCAAAATGCCTTGAAATTTTTACTTTTTTGAATGTATTTTAAAAACAGTTACAACCTGCAGAGCGGCGTTTAAACGTGCGTTCAATAAGTGGAATAACAATAACAGTAATGTTGCATGACATCGAAGGATACAATTTGGATGGCAACATCATAGAAGTAATACTAAGGCCACCACCATTGCCATACTCTGTTATTCTTACATTTCCAACAGGGATGGTGTTCTCTCTAGCCCTAGCGGAATCCCATAATTTCATGTGGTAATAAAATGCAACCTCATTTTATATACAGAATGTCTAAAACATCTTACAAAAGTACCAAAAATGTCACCAAACGGAGAGTGGTGAAAATATTAATTGAATTTTTTTTCCAAAGATTTGTATCTGTGATTTTATGATGGGATTAGAGACTTTTTGGATGCACTGTATATGTATTTGGTATTAACACAAGTACAGCAAAAATAATTCAAATGCCACGTTTCAGTGAGGTTGAATAAAGCGGGTGTTTGGCAGTTTATTGTGTACTAATTGCTTAATTTTGTTTCAGAGAAATGCCATTACTACCAACACCACCACCGTCAATGTCTAGTGAAAGCGAGTAATTATTATATATTCTATCCTTTAAATAAAATTATTTTGTATCGAACAGGTTTTATTTTTTCTTTCTGAATAACACGTCTTCAAAACTGGGATGTGTCAAATCATTATTATTATGACAATTTTTTTTTGTCAAGAATTCGGCGAAGCGTCATGAGCCGGAGGCGATATCATTTAATTATGACTCATTTTATTAATTCTAAAATGTATTGAAATTTTTTCAAAATCTCAATTTGTCCTGCATAGGTATATATGATATAAACTTAAAAAACAAGTCAAAATGCCTTGAAATTTTAACTTTTTTGAATGTATTTTAAAAACAGTTACAACCTGCAGAGCGGCGTTTAAACGTGCGTTCAATAAGTGGAATAACAATAACAGTAATGTTGCATGACATCGAAGGATACAATTTGGATGGCAACATCATAGAAGTAATACCAAGGCCACCACCATTGCCATACTCTGTTATTCTTACATTTCCAACAGGGATGGTGTTCTCTCTAGCCCTAGCGGAATCCCATAATTTCATGTGGTAATAAAATGCAACCTCATTTTATATACAGAATGTCTAAAACATCTTACAAAAGTACCAAAAATGTCACCAAACGTAGAGTGGTGAAAATATGAATTGAATTTTTTTTCCAAAGATTTGTATCTGTGATTTTATGATGGGATTAGAGACTTTTTGGATGCACTGTATATGTATTTGGTATTAACACAAGTACAGCAAAAATAATTCAAATGCCACGTTTCAGTGAGGTTGAATAAAGCGGGTGTTTGGCAGTTTATTGTGTACTAATTGTTTAATTTTGTTTCACAGAAATGCCATTACTAACAACACCACCACCGTCAATGTCTAGTGAAAGCGAGTAATTATTATATATTCTATCCTTTAAATAAAATTATTTTGTATCGAACAGGTTTTATTTTTTCTTTCTGAATAACACGTCTTCAAAACTGGGATGTGTCAAATAATTATTATTATGACAATTTTTTTTTGTCAAGAATTCGGCGAAGCGTCATGAGCCGGAGGCGATATCATTTAATTATGACTCATTTTAATAATTCTAAAATGTATTGAAATTTTTTCAAAATCAAGAGCAGCGTTTAAACGTGCGTTCAATAAGTGGAATAACAATAACAGTAATGTTGCATGACATCGAAGGATACAATTTGGATGGCAACATCATAGAAGTAATCCTAAGGCCACCACCATTGCCATACTCTGTTATTCTTACATTTCCAACAGGGATGGTGTTCTCTCTAGCCCTAGCGGAATCCCATAATTTCATGTGGTAATAAAATGCAACCTCATTTTATATACAGAATGTCTAAAACATCTTACAAAAGTACCAAAAATGTCACCAAAACGAAGATTGGTTAAAATATGAATTGATTTTTTTTTCCAAAGATTTGTATCTGTGATTTTATGATGGGATTAGAGACTTTTTGGATGCACTGTATATGTATTTGGTATTAACACAAGTACAGCAAAAATAATTCAAATGCCACGTTTCAGTGAGGTTGAATAAAGCGGGTGTTTGGCAGTTTATTGTGTACTAATTGCTTAATTTTGTTTCAGAGAAATGCCATTACTACCAACACCACCACCGTCAATGTCTAGTGAAAGCGAGTAATTATTATATATTCTATCCTTTAAATAAAATTATTTTGTATCGAACAGGTTTTATTTTTTCTTTCTGAATAACACGTCTTCAAAACTGGGATGTGTCAAATTATTATTATTATGACAATTTTTTTTGTCAAGAATTCGGCGAAGCGTCATGAGCCGGAGGCGATATCATTTAATTATGACTCATTTTAATAATTCTAAAATGTATTGAAATTTTTTCAAAATCTCAATTTGTCCTGCATAGGTATATATGATATAAACTTAAAAAACAAGTCAAAATGCCTTGAAATTTTAACTTTTTTGAATGTATTTTAAAAACAGTTACAACCTGCAGAGCGGCGTTTAAACGTGCGTTCAATAAGTGGAATAACAATAACAGTAATGTTGCATGACATCGAAGGATACAATTTGGATGGCAACATCATAGAAGTAATACTAAGGCCACCACCATTGCCATACTCTGTTATTCTTACATTTCCAACAGGGATGGTGTTCTCTCTAGCCCTAGCGGAATCCCATAATTTCATGTGGTAATAAAATGCAACCTCATTTTATATACAGAATGTCTAAAACATCTTACAAAAGTACCAAAAATGTCACCAAACGTAGATTGGTGAAAATATGAATTGAATTTTTTTTCCAAAGATTTGTATCTGTGATTTTATGATGGGATTAGAGACTTTTTGGATGCACTGTATATGTATTTGGTATTAACACAAGTACAGCAAAAATAATTCAAATGCCACGTTTCAGTGAGGTTGAATAAAGCGGGTGTTTGGCAGTTTATTGTGTACTAATTGTTTAATTTTGTTTCAGAGAAATGCCATTACTACCAACACCACCACCGTCGATGTCTAGTGAAAGCGAGTAATTATTATATATTCTATCCTTTAAATAAAATTATTTTGTATCGAACAGGTTTTATTTTTTCTTTCTGAATAACACGTCTTCAAAACTGGGATGTGTCAAATAATTATTATTATGACAATTTTTTTTGTCAAGAATTCGGCGAAGCGTCATGAGCCGGAGGCGATATCATTTAATTATGACTCATTTTAATAATTCTAAAATGTATTGAAATTTTTTCAAAATCTCAATTTGTCCTGCATAGGTATATATGATATTAACTTAAAAAACAAGTCAAAATGCCTTGAAATTTTAACTTTTTTGAATGTATTTTAAAAACAGTTACAACCTGCAGAGCAGCGTTTAAACGTGCGTTCAATAAGTGGAATAACAATAACAGTAATGTTGCATGACATCGAACGATACAATTTGGATAGCAACATCATAGAAGTAATCCTAAGGCCACCACCATTGCCATACTCTGTTATTCTTACATTTCCAACAGGGGTGGTGTTCTCTCTAGCCCTAGCGGAATCCCATAATTTCATGTGGTAATAAAATGCACCCTCATTTTATATACAGAATGTCTAAAACATCTTACAAAAGTACCAAAAATGTCACCAAACGTAGATTGGTTAAAATATGAATTGAATTTTTTTCCAAAGATTTGTATCTGTGATTTTATGATGGGATTAGAGACTTTTTGGATGCACTGTATATGTATTTGGTATTAACACAAGTACAGCAAAAATAATTCAAATGCCACGTTTCAGTGAGGTTGAATAAAGCGGGTGTTTGGCAGTTTATTGTGTACTAATTGTTTAATTTTGTTTCAGAGAAATGCCATTACTACCAACACCACCACCGTCGATGTCTAGTGAAAGCGAGTAATTATTATATATTCTATCCTTTAAATAAAATTATTTTGTATCGAACAGGTTTTATTTTTTCTTTCTGAATAACACGTCTTCAAAACTGGGATGTGTCAAATAATTATTATTATGACAATTTTTTTTTGTCAAGAATTCGGCGAA